>JANHFL010008060.1:189860-212310 GCA_032468155.1 Oxyrhabdium leporinum
TTATAAGCTGTAAACCGCCCCGAGTCTTCGGAATGGGGCGGTATATAAATGTAAAAATAAATAAATAAATAAATATGTTACTCTACACTGGAACTGTCTTGCTGACATATTTGCTGCCATATTTTATATAAGATGTAGCTTGAGTTGTCTCCAAAAGCTCACCTACACAGAGCTCACTGCAGTTGTCCAGTCAGGTGGTAAATCAGGGTGTGATCTACTACAGCACAATTGTACCTGATATAAGCAGAAGCTGGCTAAAGCCCATCTGCCTATGATTTCCATCTGCTTGGTACCCGAGCAGGTATTGAGACTTTAGAACAGGGGTGTCAAACTCGCATCATCATGGTGGCGTCACATGATATATCAGGATATATCCCCTTCACTAAACCAGGCGGGGTGGGGCCAGCACATGGCACATCCGGCCTGCAGGCCACAAGTTTGACATCTCTGCTTTAGAAGGATCCCCAAGCCAACTGCTAGCCAAAATAACAACCAGAACTAACATTACCAAGTAACAAGTAAAATTAGTAGAACTTAATCTAGCCTTGTTTTACCACATCTAGAATTCATAGCCTTCATGCATCAATTGAGGATTGGCTTAACACCTGTTTGTTCCCAACAACACAATTGCATAAATTCTAGGGGAACTGATGGAAGAATGGGAAAAATCATGAATTGGGCTAGCAACATGCCTAAATTCCTCAGCTGTGACAGATTTCAAATGAGGATTTTGTGCAAGGTAAAAATCTGTTGGTTTCATGCAGAGAGATTATAGTGAATAGAGCGGTAACATGATTCTAAATGATATTTCTCAAAACAATGATGGCTGGTTAAACAGAGTTAGATTAGGGACAAAATTATGCATATTAAATCTAAGGGCTTTTCCTCTTTATTTCTGATCTCTCAATAGCTAGTAACACAGGAAGCAGCTTTTCTATAAAAAGTGCATTTCTATAACAGAACAAATTTATTGGAAAAAAACCATGTGAAAGTTGTATGGAGAATACTCTTTTGGCCCTACAGTCTATTCTAATCCAATACGGTAGTTTCAATGCAGCAATCAATCTTGCACAATTGCTAAAGAATGTTTTAAAATGTAGTACTTTTTAACTTTGCAAAATTAAAATCTCACTTGGGTCACTGGAGATCACTACAGAAGTAATTTATATAGTCTTAACTGAGTAAGTCATAAAATTAAATGAGACTGTACTTTAATTTTTATGGAATCATTCACCTCATGTCAATATGCTTAGTCATGGTTTAAAGATATTTGATATTTACAGAATTAACACCACGTCAAAAATATATTTCTATATTTAAAGGCAGGGAAAACACTCATAGTTTCCCATATACAACATTACTTTAAGAGCACATAAAACAATCATTTTGTTATGACCAATATGAGTTTCACACAATTCCTTAAAGATAATTCTGCCTTATTCTTAAGACTTCTTTTATTGCAAGATTTGTACATGGTAAAACCACATCAAAGGGCACTACTGCTTCACTTTCTTTCATTTGCACTTTGCACCCTTATAATCTCTGGGAGATTAGGCACGAGCTCTTAAAATTAAAAAGAGAGCAAAAATATCTGTCAAGAATATTAAAATGGGCCATTGGTATAGGAAATAAAATTTTCACACATCAATAATCTTACATCAAGAACTTGTCCTTAATGTTATTGAGATTGCATACCTAGTCAAAATTACAACTGAGATCCACCACTAGAGACAAATAGAACCGTACAGTTTATTGAGCTGAAATTAACTGATACATTTGCTTTGAAATCCTAGTATTAAAATAAATGTAAATATATAATAGATTATCCCCATTTGAAGAACAAGAAGCCTAGGCAGAATTATTTCTTGGTCATCTTTCTTTGGTTCTTCAGAGAAGAGCATAAAAAACTTGTTTTGCTGGAAAAAGTTTATGTCTGAAAAAAACTGATAAATTAGTAGGTGGCTTAAATGTTTCAAATGACAATGACAAATGAATAAACTTTTTACCTCAAGCCACAAACATACTACATATTACTATATTTTGTGAATTTAAATAAATAATAAATACATTTGTGAACTGGTATTTTTTTGCTAGAGACTCAGAAAATGTAATCACTTCTAACCGAAGGACAAGATAATACTTGGTTGTTTTTAACCCAATGATTGTAGGAATTGAGGCCCATCTTGATCCTTCTCCTAAGAAGGCATTAGTTTCTGAAAAAGAAGCTATTTTGTTTTGCATTATCAGGACTGTCCCCAAACATATTAATATTACCTATTTCTATGATCAAACATAAAAATAATATAAGCTATTTAAATCTTAAATCTATCAAGAAAGAATTTTTCTTTACACAATCACTCCTTTCAACTCTTAAAAGCATTGGCAGTTATCCAAATTCAGCAAGTGTTTTATTTCCCTATACAATCCTAGGATTAAACTAAATGTGTGTGTGAAGTATATACCAACAACCTGTGAACCTTTAAGGGAACTGGTACACTTCCACACATTAATGCTTTTGTGCAGCTGTGTTCTCAGTACAATATGAGCAATATTTTTCTTGAACTTGGGGAATTTGCTTCAGCTCTATCTTGTGAAACCTATGCTCATATAGACAACAGCTAGATAGCAGCAAAGAGAACTTTCAGTATATACAGTATTTGCTTTCCACTAGCAGACATCTGGGTTTTGGTTCCTCAGATACGGTAGCTTTATCAATAGTAAACCCAAAGGTGTTTTTTTTTCCAAAAAGCAACTGGACTTTTTCATTTTTTTGCTTTGCTTTTGCTCTCATCCAAGACATTTCTGAATCTCTTCAGAAACATCTTGGATGAGAAGTAAAATGTTTTCAAAGAAAAAAACCCAAGAAACTCCAGTTGCCTTTTTGAAAAAAAAAAATGGAACAACCATGACCAGGATGATTGAGAATCTCCACAGACACAAACCAGTTAAATGAATTGGATTTATATTCCGGTCCATGTGGATAGTAAGAGTAGGCTACAAGATCCTAACAACAGAACAAATGGACAAGCCATAGTTCTACCTTTACTTGTACGCAAATCCTCCTCTTTAGCTATAGATCTCAGATATTACCCATTTACACTTTTACTAAGTTAATTCAGCCTGTGTAATTAGCTCATGATTTGGAGTCTTTAATTTTTCCCCTCTTAAAATTCCTTCCCACTTTTAAACATTATAAACAGTCCTCCAAACAATTTTTAAGAGTTCTATCAATTTTTACCATATTAAAAATTTAAATTGATACATTCACTGCTCCTAGTTTCTCAAGATCATTTGATGAGATTTCAGCATAACTGGCAAACAGAGTGATTTTGATTTCACTAATCCCTGTGGGAGGGGGAATGCACTTTTTAAAGAAAAATCTATTCCTTTTTCAGGGTGGTGGTGTGGGAAAGGAGTTTATTGTTTTTACAGAAATTGTAGCAGGACATACTAGCCTTTGAAAAGAATACAATGTTTATTATCTAATCTTGTAAATGTTGCTTGAGTTTAAAACTGCACAGGACCGAGGGATGAGAAGGCCCCTGGTATGTTCAGAACTGGTTTTAGCTAGAATTTGTTGGCAACTAGAGACAACCCCCAGAAACTAATAATTAATAGAGATAAATTGTAAATAAGGGGCAGGAAAAAATGTATTCATTTTAGGCGCCTCGGATAGATTATGACAGCCTGAGTACTCAGCCAATGAGGAAAAGGTGGGAGACAAACCTTCGAATAGGGAATATAAAGAATATAATGAAAGTATATTGATTGCTTAAGGTGTGTCCACCGTACCTGTTTGTGCATGATGTACCCTCTTTGCAAAGTAGTAAATAAAATTACCATTGTTTTCTTTTATAGGTTTTGGCTTGTAATTATTTAAAAACTAGACAACAAATCCCATAGTGGGCATACCTCAAAATTGAATTGAGCTGACCACGAGCAATGGAAGCAAGATTATGCCCAATAACAACCTCCCCCCCTCCCCAACCAAAGGTATAGAAGAGCCTGGAAAAAAAGTTACCATTCCGAACAGTAATTTTTGCTCCTACCCCAACTTTCTCTGGGCAAGGTAGCTTGCTGGATACAATGAGCCTTGGGGGATCCTTCCTGAATGACCAGATTCTTCTCTGGGAGAGATCACCCCCAAAAGGAAGCAGCCCTCATTTCCTTTACAAGCTGCTCTCTTAATAAAAGATATTTAGATTTAGGAAGAGTCAGATTCCCGGGTTAAAAGCGTCCTTCTCCCTCTTGGTTCTTCCCAAGCTCTGCAGGTCAGAAGCAGCAAAGGTGGGTGAGTCATAACTCATCCAGCTGGGACTCTCAACCTCGGGATCTCCCCACCCTTCCTTTCTTCCAGCGCTTTTCCTCCCGCTCCTCACACACCGACTCCCTTCCCATCCCAAACGGCTCACGTCGCCCGCCTTCTTGGGACAGAAAGCTGACCCCAGATTCAAGAGACGCCTCCCGGTTGCTCGGCAACCGGCCTCTTCCGCGCGACGCTGAGGCCTGCTCGGCCCGGCCCGGCCCCCGTTGCGGAAGAGGCGGTGGCGTCGTCGGCCTCAGGGCGGAAGCGCGAGAGAGCGAAGCGGCGCTCGACCCCGGGATGCAGCTAGCGGGAGACGCGGAGGCGCGGCGGTGCCGAGCGACGCGGAAGAGGCTGGAGAAGTTCGCCGAGTTGAGAGGTGGCTGCCTGGGGCTGCAAGCTCGGCCAGCAGCGTGGCCTGTCTTGGTTTGGGGCCTCGGCAGTCCCTTCTTTGGATGGCTAGTCGGGTGGGCGGATGTGGACATAGGGACTTCCGCGTAACTGTTGGTGTAGAAACCAGCGTTCAGGTTCCAGTCCCCCACCCCGGTAATTTCAGTGGGTGAGAAATGTTGGGGTGGGTGGCTATTAAATGACAGCATCCTGGGCGCTGTCAGAAGGCCTTCACTATCACAGAGCCTTGCAGACTATGGATTTGCAGTCACATTAAACCATAGTTTATTGAACCACCGCCTCTTGGATAAAGTGCCGTTGGCTAGGTTAGCTCAAGGTGCTATGCCCAAATCAAAGTATTACAATTTAGTATGACAGTATGAACCTGGTTCTATTTCTGAGGGGGCTTTGTAATAAATCAATTCAAAGTTCTCTTTCTTTATGTCGCGGTTGATGTAAAATTTATCATTCGTATATAAATTGTATTGGCTGTTTGTAAAGGAATGAGCACATCAGATGTCATTCACTATAGAAAATACACTGTTCTCATCTTGATAAAGCTAAGCATATCCCGACCAATAGATAGACTGGAAAATTTGCACGTGCAATAAAAGTGTTTTAGTTCTGTGTGAAGTAGCGGACTGCAAAACTCACATATTTGGGAACGGAATATTCCAGTGAACACCAGATATTTCTGTTGTGTTCCAACACTGTTTTTCTTCCAACCACATTTACTTCTGAAAATTGTCAATCCTTTTCCTTGCTCCCCAAGCATAAGTTTTGTACAGCATCGGAAAAGCATTTAATGAATGCCTTTTTCAATATGTTGGCGTAAATTATAAAGCACCTCTTTTTGAATGGCTAAGCACTTTTGCAGGCTCATATAACATGGACTACGCTAAAAGCACAAAAAGAGCGATCAAGAAAACAATGTTTGATAAAAATAATGTTGAGATTAAGATTGCATGCTTTCCACGGAAATACAAACAGAACACCTTTTTAATAGAGCCACAGAAAAGATACAGCTACTTTAATCATTTACGAAGTGCTGCATTCATGTTCCCATACGTTCCAAAGTACCTTTTCCAAATCATTTTCAATACATGCACATCTTTTGGCACTTTAGGCAGCAAGAAGTAAAGCATTAATGGACAACTATACATTAGAATCAGATGAACATGAACCCAAGAAAGAAGAAAATGGTTGAACTTCAGTAGCTAATTGCAGTGTAACTTAGTTGTAGGTATTTTATGGTGGTGTTGGAGAAATATCACTTGCAGCCAGTTGGAGTAATGAGTAGGAATCCCAGTTCAAGGATTTTGAGTCTTGTTTGGGGTAAGAACATTTGAAATCAGTTTGGTAATTATTCCTTATAATGACATTTCCTTTTTCCAATCAGGTAAAACTGTGCAGACTGGAGAGTTTTGGGATGCTGTTGTAATAACAGCAGTTGATAAAAAGCAAGAAATAGCTTATCAAAAACAATTATCAGAAAAGCTGAAAAGAAAAGAATTGCCCCTGGGAGTGGATTATCATGTTTTTGCTGATCCTCCTGGACCAAAAATTGGTAGGTTCTGCAATTTAAAGAAAGTTAATATTAGCAAAATAAATCATATATACCCATACATACATTCAAAACATAATACAGTCCTTCCAGTGATGGGGCCGGAGCATTTGCAGAAAGGATGAGCAGAACAAGCAATGGAACTTATGCTGGAAATTGGAATAGAAATCTGAAAGAGAAGAATTTGCACTGTGAGGTCATAATGTAATCTCAGTTTGCTGCAGATATCCATTCATGATGCTCTCTCACCATCATGACTCTGTTAAACTTCTGCATGTGGGAAACAATAGGATTGGAAAGACTGCCATCATTCGAACTAAATTAAGTACTTCTGTTTTCTTTCATTAAAATCCATGGAATTTAAAAATACATTAGCTGGCTTCTGTCTCAAGTTTGTTAAGTTTAACTTTTCAATCATTCAGTGAGCAGAAACAGACAGTTTGTGGTTAAATGTTCAGTACAATTTGATTAATTTTCAGACAGATAAAAAGGTTCTCCTTCTGGTGCATATTATGACAGCTGTATCTTTTACTGAAAGATTTTCAGATTGTCATTAGAAGCCAAATTATATTAATTAAACTTTCTAAAATAAGTTCAAATACTATTATTATGCTTCTTTTGATTCAAATGTGAAATTCCACTGCCATTAATGAGCTGGATGTTCTTTTGGACAACATATCAATTGAATAGACTCTTAAGTATCTTTCTAGTTTAGGTAGTATTTTTATTAAATTTTACAGTGTCTCAGTTTATGAAAACTTTTTTTCCTTTAAAAGCATGCTAGGGAAAAAATAGAGATCTGGACATGAAACATATATTTGAGATCAGCTTCAAGATTTGTGTTGCATATTACACTCTCTCTCTCTCTCTCTCTCTCTCCCCCCCCCTCTCTCTCCCCCTCTCTCTCTATATATATATGTGTGTGTGTGTGTGAATTAAATATAAATATATAAAACATTTCCATTTTGTAGTTTTCAATCCAAATGTTTAAAATGTTTTGAAAATTTCACAGTAGGAACTAAACAGAACAAAGTACTCATAAAACAGATGAATTCTTGAGAAAATAGTTTGTTTTTTTATTTGCCTGATTTAGCAAATAGGTAACATTTCCATGGCTGTTGTTTGATGCTAGAGTTACAGTACAATTGAAAGTTTCCAATCATCTTTTCTATGACCACTGTAAAAATGATGATGACTGATCCAAGTTCACTTAATAAATTTTGTGGTGTTGTGTGATTTGAAGAAACATGACTTTCAAAATATAGATGTATCAGTTGGTTGCAAACTCATCCTGTTAATTCTTGTTATTCCTAAATTTAAATATGTGTTGAACTGTTTTGTAGGAAATGGTGGATCAACACTTCACACCCTTCGGTGCTTAGAAGAGCATTATGGAGATAAATGGGATACTCTCACTATCATATTAATTCATTCTGGTAATTTTTATCTGTCAACTTATCTTACATTATGTAGGGTGCACGTCTGTTTGTTTTTTCCCTAAAGAGAGTAGTGAAGATGAATTGAGTTTTTTTCCACTACAAAATTATACTCAAAGTCAGATAAGCATATTTAGGTTAAATTATAACCTGAAAATATGTTTAAAATTCTGTTCAAAACTCCTTAGAGAAAGGAAGGATTGTAGAACAAATAATACTATTAATGACCCACAAAAATTCAGTTATTTATAATTTACATAAAGCTTGAAAGAATAAAATATGACATTGGTACATAATGTTGAATTTGGAAATCCTTTATGATTTTTGGCAGAATTATTTTACAACTCACTGGAAAGCAGTCATTTCAGTGTCTCTGTGCATTCGAATATGATGAGTCATAGATTCTTTGATTTCTTATGTTGATGTTTGGAAGTAGAAGGAGACAAACAATCTGTAACTTCCTCCACACAATGCTTAAGATAGGAGATAGGAACACCTTTTTAAATGAAGGTTTATAGCAATTAAGTGAATTGTACCAGTTGAGGGTTCCTCCAGAGTTTTCATAATGGAAATGCAGGGTACATGAGTTCACCAGTGTAACATATATGTTAGCTGTAACCTATCTGAAGAGTCCTGCCTTTGTGCTGGTTGTACATTTGGCACTCTATGTGAAGTATTAACCTATAAAGCTTTGACTTAAGTTCTCTGACCATACCAATCTCCTCACAATATTTCTTTCTTTGCCATTTTTATAATTATATTAACTCTTTTATCCTACAACTTTATGTAAATTGCAGATTTATTTTAGCATTGTTTTTAAAAACATTGTCACTGAAATATTTTGTAGAATCTTTGTCTAATTGAGGTGGTTTTATTTAAAAAATTCCCCAGGTCAATGCATCTTTGTTCACTTTTTTTGGGTTGGGCCTTATAGACTCCTCTAAAGAGTCGTGCAGACATTATTCCTGATTATATTCCCTGCTGCTGCACCTTCCCATCATTTCAAAATCTGATTTAGAAGGTATGGGGGATTCTCTAAATCAAATGGTAAAAATTTGCAGAGAAAGGTGGGAGGGTGGGGAAGGCAAGTTCATTCATTAATAGAAGAGCATTTGCACAGCACTGGACTAATCCTATATGTACTGTATAATTTTAAGAAACAATTGAAGCAATGACTATCTTAAAGTATGCAGTATTCTACTGTTTGCTCTTTATGCAACATCTAAAAGTAGCACTTATATCAAATTAAATAATAATTAAGAATCTCATCATTTCAGAACAGTTGAGGACAGCTATCAGAATTTGATTGTAAACTTTTACTTGCTTTGTAAATATTTACAACTTTTAAAAACAATACAACCTGTTCTTAGCCTTTGTAATATTTGTATCCAAAATCCACTCCTGGGTTTCAGATATTCTGAATATTCTAAAGGTGATCAGGGGAAGTTGCTAGTCAGTACGTGTTTTCACAGATCTTTTTCATACATCATATTAAAATATTTACGCAAGATATTAAAAAATCAACCTCAAGTAAAATTCTTTAGAATCTAGATGCACATGAATATGAATACAGGCATGCTTTATTTATATTAAATATTCTTCATTTCTTCTGTTTTTATAAAGGTGGTTATAGTCAACGTTTACCGAACGCCAGTGCCTTGGGAAAAATTTTCACAGCTTTACCTTGTGGGGATCCAATTTACCAAATGCTTGATTTGAAATTAGCCATGTACATTGATTTTCCTGCTTGCATGAATCCAGGTGTTTTGATTACATGCGCAGATGACATTGAATTTTATAATATTGATGCAACAGAACTCCTAAGGTTTAATCAGCCTGGATTTACTGCATTAGCTCATCCTTCCAGTTTGAGCATTGGTACAACTCATGGAGTTTTTGTATTGGAACCTCCATTACATCTGATAGAAAAAGAACTTGAGTACAGATCTTGTCATCTTTTTCTGCATAAGCCTAGCATTGAAAAAATGTATCAGTCTGGAGCAGTGCATAAAAGGAGTGATTATCAAACATCACCTTCTGGCGAAATGGGAGATTCACTTATGGAATCTGAGTTTGTGTATACAGATAGCTTATTTTACATTGATCACACCACTGCAAAACTTCTGCTAACATTTTATAAACAGATAGGCAAACTTTGCTATGAAATAGATGCCTATGGTGATTTTCTGCAGGCTTTAGGGTGTAGAGCAATAAAAAAGATTGAAAGCGTCACAAAAGAATCAGGTCTAATAGAAATCAGGGAGAAGGTATTTAATATATTAAAAGATTTGCCTCTCAATGTTATACTCCTAAATAATTCCAAATTCTGTCATATTGGAACTACCCGTGAGTGTTTGTATCATTACACTTCTGATAGAAAAATGAAATTGGAGTTGGGTCTGCTGCCAAATGTTTTTAGCATCTGTTCAAACAAGGCAGAAGACTTGGATAAATCAGCTTGTATCATTCACAGTATGCTTAGTTCAAAGTGTTTTGTTGCACCTGGTTCACTAATTGAATATTCTAGATTGGGTTCCAAGGTTTCAGTGGGAACAAACAGTATCATCAGTAGCTGTTCCATTGACACAAAAGCAGATATACCCCCAAATACTTTTATGACAACCCTGAGCATAAGAATTGATGGAGAATTAAGGTATGTGAGCATGGTGTTGGGCATAGAAGATAACTTGAAACAGAATGTGGCAAATCTTGGAGATATACACCTACTAAGTTTTTTTGGCATTGGTCTTAAACAATGCTTAGAGCTTTGGGGTTTGAGAGTTTCAGACGAGCTCTTTTCGGGGGACAAAACATGTTTGGGTTTGTGGTCAGCACGAATCTTCCCTGTATGCTCCCATTTAAGTGATTCAGTAGAAGTGTCATTAGGGATTTTAAACTCAGTACAAAATAAGTCCCCATTTAAGTTAGATAGTTTTAAGCTGTTGTCTATTGAACAAGTGCTTTACTACAAAGATGTTGAAGACATGCTGAAATTCCGGCAGCAACTTTATGAAGAAATCAATCTGCAGAAACTGAAAGAGAAATCTATTATATAGAAGTGGCTGAAAAATGGTACTTTTTCCCATATTTTAATTCAATGAGGGCTAATTGCTTTCAAGGTTTCCAAACCCCAGAAGCAAACACTATGCATATTTTTGTGTTTCATTGAAGTAGAAATAATGAAACTGCATTAAGACTGTTATTGTAGCATAACATTAATAATGCAAAAAATGCAGATAAACTATTCTTTTGATGAAAACACTAATGAAATATTTCAAATCTATAAAAACACAAAGGAGGAAATTTTCTTTGCTTCATATTATTACGTTTTCAGGGTTTTTATTAATTCAAGTGGGAAATACAAGTTATTAATTAGGAATTTGATTGAAAACTACTTAAAAGTTTTTGCATAGAAAAAGTTATTTCTGACAACATTCTTATTTTTCAGTGTTGTTCATTACAAATAAGCAATAAAGGTACGTTATTTCTTAAATGTATATTCATAACACTATTCTGTGTTTCATGTGTAAATCTGACATCTGTTTACAAAGCTGCAATGAAATGAAGCAAAATAAATTGAAATGTGTAAATTAGGTAATCAAAATTTTGATTATGTTTCATTCTAAATATGAATGGTATTGAGACAACTGTTATAACTTGATCAATTATAGTTTCAGTATTGTTATAAATAAAATACCCAGTCTAGATAAAGATTATTAATAGTTCTAGGTATATCCTGTCACTACCACTACCACATAACTGCTTTCTCTAAGCAGGTTAAATCTAAAATATGCAGCTTTAACCCATTTTTGTATAATGATCATGTCAAATAATAAGGTGATTTTAAAATGTCTATTTATTAGTCAATTTATATGCCTGCCTATCTCACATATATACTTGGTGGCTTACAATTAAATAGGTAAAACATATCAATACAAATTATTTAAAAGAAAACAGCTGGGAATCATAAAAACCACTATTAACATGACCAGGAGACAGGCTGCATCACAAATTTGGAACCCCAGGTTCAAGCATAAAACCAAAAAATCCCAAGTTTTCAAGACCTCACAAAACATCAGCTGAGACTCAGAACATGTCCTGCCAGATCTGGAAGGACAGAAAATGGAAAAGGTTATAAAGAACTTGGTTCCAAGTCAAGAGGGGTCTTGAATTGTACCCAGAAGCACACTGGAAGCCAATGCAGCTTGCATAGCAGTGGCATCACGTGTGCCAAATAAAGAGTTCCATTAACTACCTGCACAACCATATTCCGCATTATAGAATACTCTTCAAGAGCAGCCCTACATACAACAGTTGGAGGTCACTTTCTGTAAATTCCTTGACATCCATCTGACAAAATGTCTATATTATTTCCAACTAATAGCTTTTAAAAACAAAATTACGATATTTACATGCATCTACAGTTTTCTTCTGTTCACCTTTTTGGGAAATAGATTCTGAGGACAGTCTAAAAACATAAATCGTAATTCAGAATCTAGCTAAAGTCTGAACAAATGAGAACATTACCGTGTGAAAGTTTCAGACATGAATCCAAAGCACAGAGCATTTTCAAAATATCAAATTGCCTCTCAAATATCTTAAATCTGAAGTGATGCAAGCAAAAGCAATCTTCTCTCAAAACATCAAATCTACTTTGGAGATGCTTGTTTATGAAATTAACCCTGTACATCTTTTAAACTTAGTAGAGCTTTCCTAGTTATGCATAAAAGAGAAAAATGTAAGGAAGGATGAAGATAGGGGGAAAAGACCAGGGGGTGAGGACTGCCTGGCCAACAGAACAGTGCTGGGGGGGGGGGTTGTGATGTTTGGGAATGCTGTGTGTGTGTCCTGGAAATCTTACTTTCTTTCCTTGGTAGTTATTTTTTTTCCCTTTCCCTTTTTTATGATTTCTATCTTCCTTGTTTGGCTTTGTAATTAAGATTAAATTACAAAAGACTTGCACTTCTTTCATAATGGGATATACATTAGTAGCATATGGATGAGTGGAACCAGGGGGAGGAAAGAGAGAATGTCACTCACTGGTAGGCAAAATCTGAAACTTTGTTTAAGCAGATTTCTGAGAGGGCAACATCTTCGCCTTACATCAGTCAGGTGTCAGTGATACATGCCAAACCTGGCCATTCATCCACCATTAGAACATAGATGGACATGGTCTTATTACAGATAGCTCTCCATGCTTTTGTTCCTTTTTGTTCTTGCGACAATGTTGTGAAATGTATTAAGCTAAAAATTATGGCTAAACCAAGGTTCATAACTTGTGCGCTTCGTAACTGAATCAGTAGTTGAACCCAGGTCCTTCTGGTCCTTGTCACAGAATCCAACTAATGCATCAGATTCCTGTGACCCCTTGTTGTGTTATATAAATAGGAGTAAATAAATTAAGTGATGTAGATTTTAACATGCCTTTGGAATCAGAATTTAATAATAAACAAGGTAATTCAAATGATTAAGGAAATTAAAGGAAAGTTATAAAATTTTCTAATTGAAGTCTTTGAAAATATTACTCAGTTCATGTTTTTATTAATGATAGCTAAGTTTTATTAATGTCAAGTTTTATTAATGATAGCCATGAAACAGTAATAATAACAATATCCATTTCAGGTTAATCAGCATTATTGTATTTAGATTTCAGCCAAAAACTCCGATGCCACTTAAGTGATGACCATTTTTAAAACAATCCTTACCCTCAGTTTATAGAAACCTCGAGTCAAAAGAAAAGCTCAGAAGAAAGAAGGCCAGCGAACGCCACTTTGTTACATGAAGTCTTAGAATCTCAGGTGTCTTTTTGTATGATGGGAGACACAGATTGGCTAAAAAAGATTCAGACTCAAATATTCCATCTGATCTTTGAAAAGCTCGGCAGTTAATAAGTTGCACAATAGCACTCTAAGTTAGTAAACTGGATGGTATTCTTTTTTTGCTTCCAATTTTTCAGAGCTCATATTGTTACCCTCTCCTAGCTTCAGAACAATTCAGTTAAGATCGTAACATAGATCTGTCGGTTTCTTTGTTTCAGTTTAGTTACTGCTCTTTGTCAGGTTTAGTTACTGTGTTTTGATTCTTCAGGTCTTCTCAGCTGCATTCTAACCTCTTCTATAAGATTAAATCCTTGTGTTTCTGTGCACTGCAGCACCAAGTTCCAATTCAATAAATAGCTTAGAGTGCTTTTTCTTACCCAAAACATGAAATCTTCCAATAACTTAAAGCAATGCTACCTATCCCCTACTGACCTTGAACAGATTATAGAAGCGTCTTTTAAAAAATTAATAATTGGTATGTTCACTTTTGCCTGTTTTCTGTCTCTGAATAACTGCCACATTTATCATTGGTTACTTTCTAATGTTATTTATTTGTGTAGCCATGATCATGCTGGATTGCATTTCCTCCTCTTGCTCATTTTGTCTGTAAGCTTAATGAAAGCATAAGATGTGGAAGAACTGTTTTGGACCACAGCACAGCACAGCACAGCATTTTTCTAGTATATACTAATCCAAATATTTTTTCAGACTTCTATGAAAGTCTAAAAATATTTGTTTTCAAGGGTTGTAGTAACTTTAATGAGTCAAAACTGTTCCTTTGTTATTTTAAAGAAAGCACCATCCTGTTAAACAATGTTCAATTACCATATTTTTGGACTTTAAGACGCTCCGAAGTATAAGATGCACCTTAGTTTTTGGGGAGGAAAACAAGAAAAAAAATTCTGCCTCTGCCTACCAGCATACATAGGTATTCATCTGGCTAGCATCCTTGCAACAAATAGCAAACAGTCTGGTCAGCTTCAGCACGTTATTGCAGCCTGATTCAGCACAAGCAGCTGATTGGTGGGTGGATCGGCCTCCCAGAATACCCCCAATCAGCTGTTCCAGGCTGTGAGGATTACCACAGACCATCTCCGCCTCAGTGCCTTGCGTTTTTGGCCTCTGTGCCTCGCGTTCTCAGCCTTAGAACACTCCATTTCAGCCCCCTTCAAGGCTGTGGGGATTGCCACAGCACATCACCGCCGATCGCCACATCCGCACATCGCATTTTCGGCCTTTGCGCGCCCTGTTTTTGGCCTCCGTGTGTCATGTTTTCGGGCGGTTTCAGGCAGCAGAGATCACCACCAATCCCTGCCACCTAGAACTGCCCAAAAACACGATGCGCAGAGGCCAAAAAACAGGGCGTGCAGAGGCTGAAAATACGCTGCACAGAAGCCAAAAAATGCGATGCGCGGAGGCGGCAATCGATGGTGATGTGCTGTAGCAATCCCCGCAGCCTTGAAGGGGGCTGAAATGGAGCGTTTGGAGGCTGAGAACGCGAGGCACAGAGGCCAAAAATGTGAGGAACAGAAGCCAAAACCGTGAGGCACGAAGGTGGCGATGGTCTGTGGCAATCCCTGCAGCCTGGAACAGGTCTAAAAAAAGCGACCTGAGGAGGCTGAAAACGGCCGAAGGGTGGGGGCCAGAGGGTGGGCGGGGCTACATTCGATGTTTAAGGTGCACCCAAATTTTCACCCTCTTGGGGGGGTGGAAGTGCATCTTATACTCCCAAAAATAGGCACTTATTTAAAACCTTACTGTCTAAGTATCTATCTATTTTGGAGGCAATCATAGAATATAAATACAGAGAACTGTTGTTATGTTTTCAATTACCTCTCATTAGTTCCTAATTCATATCAGTTAAATGATTTACTGAGGAATGTATTGATTTATTTTTGTTTCTGTGGGTTACAGATTTATTAATTTGATACTGCAGCCTATTTGCAGTAATAATCAGATAAATTCATTGCTTATGAGTTTACCCGATAATTACAATCATCGGCCTTGTATTCCCTGAGTGTGGTCCACTCCTGACACATCTCCCTTTAGCATATCACCACCCAATGCAATGCCTTACCCCCATCCCAAGGCTGCATCTGCCTCCATCCACCCCGCTCAATTTCCAAAGCCCAGGATCTACCATAGTGGTGAGTGCACCCATCCCAGACAGGGGAAGCCAAGCACCCTAAAGTTCTTCAGCTCCATGGTTTTCAGCACCATTAGGGTACTCAGTACCCTAGCTCTCCCACTCCCACACCACACCCAAATACAGACACACTCACACTATCATCCATAGAAAACTCCTCTCAGCCCTTCTCACCCACTGACCATTCTCATTCATCTGACCCAGCAACCTCCTTCTCAGGCTTTCATCCCAAGGGATACAAACAAGAGAACCTAACCCGCAGCCAGAGGCAGGAGGCAAGTAATCACCCCTCCTTTTCTTTGGAGATAACAGAAAGAAAAGCTCTGTAGAAGGCCCACAGCACACTGCCACTCTCGTGCTATCCCTGCCATCCAGCAACCACCAGTACCCCACTGCCCCAAAGACTTCCTGATCTCTCCAGATGGAAAGTAGAGCTTGCAGGATAAAGGATGCTGGTAGCAAAAAGAAGAAAATGCAGCAAATAAAGGCTCCCCCCCGGGTAGGGGGGCCTGGCTAGGGGCCCCTTGGCCAACATCAGGCCCACAGCATAATAGAGGTGACAAACAGCAGGTCTGAAAAAGTGACCCACATTTTTTCCTCTGACCTGGCTTTCAAGTCAGCTCCTTCAGCAACAAGCATCTCAGCATAGCCAGCTCACAGTCCAATCATTCTAATGTGGTTAATGCCTGGCTTGTAAAAACACAGTAGCTCTTACCACTCTGATCCACTTTGATCTCTCCAGTCTCTGGCTCACTCTTGCAGTCACAGAGCCTCTCGGGGCGTCCAGCTTCTAGCGGCATGGTGATCTAATAGACACATTTGAGAAATAATATATCCCAAAGCATTCCAAAGTACAAACTTTTTCCTTTAAGGACACCAGCCAGATTATTGGCTCTTACCCAATCCATTATCCTGCCCAAGCACTAGTTTGGAAGACCAGTGGGTCTGCTTGTATTAGATGAAAAGGAGAAGTAAAGGTGGGTATCATTTGCATATTGATGGCACTTCAGCCAATATCCATGGATGACCACTTCCAGCAGCTTCATTAAGATATTAAAAAGCATAAGGGATAAAATGGAGCTTTGAGGGACTCCATACCTCAATTGCCAATTACTAACTGTACATCATAAACAAATTAAGACAACATACTAGGCCAGAATGTCTTTTTTTGTTATGGTTTATTCTAATATTTAAATGCTGCCATTAAGCTTTATGCATGTATGAACCAAGCCATTAAAGCACGTTCATGTCTTAGAACAGTGGATGAACCCTTAGTACACACTTATAATATGTACTAATATTGAGATTGATGAACAAATACTTCCTGGTATAAATCTATGACTGAATTTGACATGCCTAGATAATAAATTCTAACGGTTAATTTCTAAATTTTCTCCTGACACTCTTTGGTGCCAACTGTAATACCATATGATGTAATGTCTCACTAGCAATATTTATTGCCAAAATTGTCCTTATCCTTTATCATGTGTCGTTCAAAGGTTTAAACCTTTGTTCTTTCATCATGTCTCATGGTTTTATCCTTTGGATATTTCTGTCAGACTAACATTCAGAGGCAGAAAAGAAGAAGAAGAAAAAGCACAAAGGAAAGAAGGAGTTACAGTGCATTTTGTATAGAATTTTAAAACTGAAATCAAACACATAATTCCGTACACACTCAGCTAACATACGCTTGACTATTACATAAAATGTTGAGATAGGTTGATAATACCTGGAAATATAGTTGATGAATGCTGATATTAAAAATTAATATTGCTTCAGGATCCAACTTCCATTTGTAGCACAAAATGAGGAGGGTAGAGAGTAGCATCTACCTGTTTCATTTGAAATAAAAGATTACAGAATCCCTAAAACATTTTAGGACTACATGTATTCTTTTCCAAACATTCAGGTTGGGAATAAGCAAACTCAAGCATCATATCACTTCTACCAGATTACGCTATTGTCTCCCCAACTTCATTGACAAAAAATGACTTATTTTTTCACTCTTCATACCTACCTTTTACATAACTTATTTAAATGCTCGTTTTCAATAGCATTTCAGCAACAATCAAGAGAGTGTCTCAGACACATTCAGAATTAATCCAACCATTCTCCTCCTCCTCCACCCTCGACAATCAGGTCACCATTTTAAAATGAATTCATTCATAAAAACTCTTAACTTGATTTGTAGAGCAATGGGAGATATTTTATCCATGAATGTTTTGACACTAATTCCATGCTGCTGATCTAATTCCATATCCACCAGGATACATTTGGAGCCATTTCTGTGACAGCAACAGCTGCTGTAGATACAACCTCAGTCCCTCACTGTTGTTTTAGCTGTTTTTGGCTGTGCATGAAGTTATGGGATGGGTCAAAAGTGTTTGTAAGTATTTTTGCTGTATTCAACATTATTTTCACTCTGAGCATTTAACGTGCTTCTCCGCAGTACAGACATTTTGTAAACACAGCAGTTTTATTTAGCCAGAGGATGTTTCTTAAATCTCACTTCAGGGTTAAAGTCTCATCTCATCTTTGGATTTCCTTTATGCCTCTTTAATTCACACGCTTGTTCTGTCCCCACTAGTTAATTTTAGAAGGAGAATATTGATATCTACAAAAACAAACAAACAAATATTTAGGGCAAGAGGAAGGAGGGTTTTGTTGATATATTTTGTATGGTAAAAGTGTTGAGTCAAGCCTTTTGTTGGGATTCGGCTGCAAAATTCACAAGTTATAACATCTTCTAAAGACACAATTTCTAAGGATGCCATCCCATTGGTCCATCATTTCGACTCTGTTGATTGTTGCTAGCAGTGGCAGGTTGTTTCTGCCTTACCACTTAAGTGAACAAGGCTGAATTCATCTTTTCCAGTGTTAAGTCAACAACTTCACTGCTATGCAGATGTGGTAAAGTAAGTTGAATTGATCCCATCTGTTGGTGACTACATGAACATATTCATGCAGTTTGCTTGGTGAAAGTACCCAAATTATTTATCACTAATGATTTCTGAGATCTTTAAGCAACCAGGTTAGCCTACACTCCTGGAATTCCCTCATGATCTCCTGTTCAATTACTAAACAGATCCAAATCCTGCTTTTTTCTTTTTCTTTCTTTTTTAATACAGACAATGTTGAACAGGTGCTGCTACCCACTGAAGCAACAGAAAGCTATTATAAAACAATTTGGGCTTGTGTATGATACACTTTTTTCAGAAAAGCTCATATCTCTGTCCAATTAATGAAGAAACCATGAACCAGGTATGACTTTGTACCATTTTAATATAAAAATCAGATTATGCAGTCAAACTAAGGATAATATTAGGAAATATGTTTTGTCATCATTGACATCCTCAGGAAGTAATGATTTGATTCTCTAAGTATTTACATTTACATCCAGAAGAGACATATGGAAGATTAGTCACATTTTTATGAAGCATTATTATATAGATGATTTCAGATTTACATACAGTCAAACTGAATATTGTATTCATGCCAGGTTCCTTTATTTAATAACTTTATATGTGTCATGAAATAAAAATGGATTTTCCTGATTGGTTTTAGAACATGGGTCTAAGAAACAGACATTTAGGCACGCTGGAATTTAATTGTACATATAGTTGGACAAAAAGTTGAGCTTGTTTTAGTAAATTCTTTAAGAAGAAATTGGGAATTATGAAGATGTATTAAAAGAAGAGAAAAATAGACTATAAGTACAGCCATTGAGGAAGCTAAGTAGGAAAATGCTGAAACTAAGTTGAATATTATAAAAAAATCAGTTGATTTGAATATATAAGTATAAATATAACAAAATAACCTTCTTCCGTTCTCCTTTTTTCAACATCAGTAAACATTTTTTATCAGCTTGGTGGTCGCCATGTGGAAAACAAATCTCATGCAAATGCCATTCTTATAGAGTAGTAACACAAATAACAGACGGGGATTTTGCATATTTATTTTTATCTTCTATCACCTTGACAAGGCAAACACCTGTTTAGTTATATAATGTCTTGATTTCTTGTATTTAAAATATATCTCAGTATTATGATCCTTGATATATTACTGTAGATTGAAATGAGGATAACCTGAAAATAAAAGAAAATGTCATATCCTTTACATACAACTATAAAGACAGTCTCAGTGCTAAAAAGTCTAATTATCTCCCAACTTTGGCTAAAGCTGTTTAAGCATTGCTTACCCAGAATGAAAATCGAAAAGTTTTAAATTTGGCTTGTTTATAAAATTAGATCTCCCAGCTATATATTTTCAGCAACCAGTGAAACTTTTAAAAATGTATCAAAGAAGGGTATGTGAGCTCCTTTTTTGAAGTTGCAATCAGACCAAATGATACTCTTTAATATTTGTTAGAAAATTGCCTATTTTTAATTAAAGTGCATTAAATGATTATTGAGAAGATTTTTGAACAATAGGCAAAAGGACTGCTTGCAAACCACCTGTGAATATATCCAAAATAATTATGTGGCTTTCTTTCTATTTTCCTTAGAAGAATCACTTTCATTGTCAAAGTAAACCAAACCCCTCTGGTTTACCAGTCATTATCCAGCTGTGACTAATGAGATGTTGGGAAAAAACATGTGATAAAAGATGCAGATAGGGGGGCAGGATAAAAAATGTTCTGATTTTAGATTTTAGTTTATTGTGGATAAATTCTATTCTTGATAAATATAAATCAAAGTAAAACAACAACAAAAGGCAGTTATCATGCTTTCATCTTTATCCAATTACCATTATCACAACTTAATAACAGAGTATTACATTAAATGTTAAATTAATGGTTGAATGAATATTTATATTAGGGCTGCATTTCATTTGATGGTCCCAGACCTAGATATTGGTGGTTTGGTTTGGTTTTGTATTAGCTATATCATCTGTTATTTTATAGACCTTCTGTCATGTTTTTCAGAATAGAAGTATCCTAGAAAAGATTATAAGGCATTTCCTTAGTATTAATATTCATTCGGGGAAAAATCAAGATATTACTATATTCAATAGATCATATTGTTCTCTAGCTGTTTGGAAGCTTCTCAACATATTCAACAAGTGGTACTTAAGAATGTTGTTCTGTGTACTTACTTCATTAACAATAATTGGCAGTGAGACTGGAAAGATCTGCTGTGGATCTTGCTATAGAGTTATGCTGAGCTCAGTGAAGAAATACCTATCAAAAGATAATGCAAATGAATGATATAAAAAGCTTTAGATCAAAGGTCATAAGTCTCTGAATATCTGAATATAGACAATACATATTTAACTTGTCAATAAATACCCTGTTGGAAAAAAAAGCCCACCATAAAAATTTAATGACTAGCGATCTTCTTGGGGTTCTGAATTGCAAAACGGAACCGTTGCCAGGGGCAACGGTCTTGGCCTTAACAACAGTTGTATCAATGCAAATACACTTTAATCTGTTGATTAAGCTAATACAATCAGTGAAAATAGACCAGCATTGGATGCTAAATTCATAGCTCTTTGAGTTGCCTAGCAACACAGACCAGTGTTGAGTATACTGTATGTTACATTTTTTCTCCCATTCTATTACCCTTTCAAATGTTTAGAAAGCAACTACTACACAGGGATAATAAGAATACATGTTACTCTTGGTTTATAGGCGGTAATTGACTAAAATGCTGGTTTGCTTATTTTGTGAAACACATGCTATTAAAGAGTGAAGGATTCTTTCAATTAGCAGTGGTAAAATGTTTGAAGCTTATTTTATCGTGATTGGTGTTTCTGAGGTGAACATTTTTATGCCAAGGTACTATCAAGGTTAATGCTTTCTAACCCCGTCATTCTAAATATTTAATCTATATATTCTAGCATGAAATAAGAAATAGTTATAGGAAAGATTCATAAATGAATGAATAAAATATTGGACTAAGAAAATGGCTAAACATACATATAGGAAGAGAAGATTAAAGGTTGGCAGGATATTCACAAATATGGAAAAAGAATATATCCTTAATTTTTAAAATCTTCCTTATAATTCATTCTTTTTCCTAGCTTTTAGAGGTAGCCAAAGTATTATTCATGTTATATGGTGCAAAAAATTCATTACATTAACCTAATTTAGAACCATAGCTACATATGGTTGGCTTGTAGTAAAATTTTATAAAAACAAAAAAAATGGCTATGTACTGACTTCATGCTTCTTTTTTATTAAAATCTTCTAAAGGTAACATAGAATGAGCTGGTAGGTCTTTGTATTATCTTCTATATTTTATCAAGGATTAAAACATTTGCAAGACTTCCATGATTTGGATAATCATAAAATAGCAATAAGATTGTGTTGGTTTTTGAGATTGTCCTTTTAATGTTTTTTTTTTCAAAAAAACCCTGTGTTTCTACTTTATTATTCTGTTCTTCATAGTATATACCACCTGAATCATGTGCCAGGTAGCAAGTCTATAGAAATCAATTAAATATATAAAGTAATTTCCCCAATTTCCTTTCCCTCCCCCCTTTTGGGGGTATTATGAATTACACCATATGAAGTTTTGCAAATAGTCGAACTAATATACAAAATTAAGAAATAGGTAGGGATAGGAAGTGTGACCAAAAAGTATTTTATATTAGAATAGATTGAAGAAAAATGAGAAAGAACAATTCTTTTAAAATAAGATATTCATTATGAAATAATCCAATGGGATGTGGGCAATTGTTTAGTTGATTACCTACATAATTATAGTCATGTAAAGCCATAGCAAAGAATAAGTCTCAACAGAGAACTCTTCTCTCCTCTCCTCTCCTCCCCTCCCGTACCCACCCCACCAC
>JANHFL010008060.1:214694-228670 GCA_032468155.1 Oxyrhabdium leporinum
TTATGCCAATAGAATTTACATTCAAGTCTTTCTGTATTTTACAGCTTTACTTTACTTCCTGTTTGGGTGTCAGTTTGCTCAACTCTTGAGTCACCTCTAAAAAACATTCCAGTGAGCCCCTTTTTGGATTAATTTTCTGTTGCGGTCAAGTCCTAAGCACAGTTAAAAGATTGCCTCACTCAGCTCCGATCACTGTCCACTCTCACTGCTCCAGCACAGTCTTGTTTCCTTTCGGCTGTCAGCTTTGCGGCAGTCATTATGGCTGCCACTTCTTCGTCTTCGGTGTAGAGGGAAAACCCTGGGTCAAGCAAGAGAACCACCATTCTTCGCAACCTGCAGGGTGCCCATCCTTATCAGTCACCCCTACAGGGTAACTTTAGCCCCTCGGGAAGCCTTCCGACGGAGAAGACTCGACATGGGGATACGGAGCCCTGTTCCCCTACGTTGATCCAGCCGTGACGTCAGCCCGGAAGTCCATACCTTGACATTCTTCTTAGCTGGAGATCTTGTTGGAAGGTAATTAGATAAGATGACTCCCTCTCTCTGTTTCTCAGTTAGGAAAAACATAATGCAATACCTGAAAAATTTGCTTCAAAGTTAATAAAATTGATTTTTTTTCTCTCTCTAAATTCCATCACAGTCTGTCCATATCTAGTCTACTTTGAATTTGGCTGGGCAACCTAGGTGGTCTTATATTCACAAGATGCATCAAGTCTGATCAGGATTTGCTAAATCTCCTTACCAGACAGAGGAAATTGAAGGTTAGATTTCTCTTAGCAAGGTGATGTTTAGAAGACTGGAGGAATATGCTAATATTTTGACATTTGATGCTTTAATAAAAGTATCCTTACTCAGGGTTGGCCTCAGAGTGTGGTCAAAAAAATGAAGATGGTGCCCAGGACACAATCTGTGTGATTGACACAGATTTTTTTAAAAAGGCGGAGCTTTGATCGCACTATTGTGGCTGTCATCTTCATTTTTTAAAAAAACACTCCCTACAAATACCCCTGCCCACATTCATAATGTTACTATCAAAAGTGTTTATATCAGGTTAAGGAGAAATTGTACTGATACATCTCTTGTAAATTCTCAGTAGAATAAGGTTTTCTGACTTCTAATAATGTGAGGATAGAAGCAATTAAAACTTTTGTCCTTGAAATTAGGTGGTTGAAAAACAATGGTTAGAGAAAACCCAAGCATGGATTAGTTATAACCTTTATTACATTATTTCATGAGATAATGCCGAGCAAATACTTTATTGTTCAAAGATTAGTGCATTTTTCTCTCTCCACTGAAGCCTTTGCTTTGCACTTGACTTGCTTTGCTAAATTTCTGGAAACTCATTAAAAAAAGTTAGAATCATTGAGCCTGAAATTTATCTCCTCCTGGTTTACTTTATGTACTGAGTTTGTGAAAGCTATTTAGCCATACATTTCCATTTCTGATTAGAGCTGATTCATATTGGCAGATGTATGCATTTAATAGAGACATAAAGATAGTAATTTTAGCACAGCAGTTTATTTTATCAGCACATATAAATACCTTTTTATTGTTTTGTTTGATACTTGATAGCTTATTCCCCGCTTTCCTCTTTGCCATTGTTGCATGACATTCTGTTTGGCACGCAGTTTATTTTTAGGCGCAAGACTATCAAAGTGTTTTTTTTTCCCTTAGTGGGATTGTCAGTGATCTTGAAAAGGAGTCACATTACTTAGCACAAGAACGTTCTTGAAACAAAGAAGAAACATTGGATAAATGGGAAATTATAAATCTAGACCAACGCAAACCTGTACTGGTAATTTCTTTTGCTTTTTAAAAAAAATAAATATGACTGCATTATCAATCATTCAGTTTAATTTTCTCCTTGGTTCAAATGCCAGATGTTTGTTGTTGATAGTCTAAATGAAGAATGGCATAACTCACAAACAGGCTTTCCTTTCAGTTGAAAAGATAGCAGAGTCAGTATGATACTGATTTAGCTGAGATTTTATAAGTCAAGCTATACAAAAAAGTACAAATTTTCAAAAATTTATGGTTTGTGCTTTCAGTATTTATATAAATTTATAATAGTCTATTATTGTATAATTAAATTATTTATTTCTCAAATACAATTATTTGAGTAAATAAATATCAATATATATTTCTGACCTGGAAGAGAAAACTGTGATATATATTTAAAGGATATCAATCAGGGATTTTTGACATAAAATTATGATTTCAGATAACTGAAGGTATTTCAGTCAAGATTTATATTCCTTTCTCTTTTTCACTATAGATGAATGGAAGAAAAAAATTAGTGAAGCATATGCTATAATCATTGAAAGATTAGAAGATGACCTGTTAATCAAAGAAAAGGAGCTTACAGAACTGAGGCATGTTTTCAGGTAAACAGTTTTCTGAAAGTTGTTTATTAAATTGCATAAGAACAATAGTGAATCAGTTTTTAACTTCCATAGTGATATATTGTTAGGTTTAAGGAGGCCATTAAATTACTCTTAGAAAGATAAACTAGACAAAGAAAATAGAATCTGATGTTTATTTTGTTTAACTGTACCTCACACTACATAATACCATAATCCTCAACTAATCACTGTAATTGAGCCCAGAATTATGGTTGTAAGTTGTACCGGTCATTCAGCAGTTCACCACATAACAACAAATTTGACTTCCTTTTTTGGAGTGGTTGTTAAGTGAATCATTGTGAGCATTAAGCAAATGTCACAGTCGCTAAACAAATTCATTTTCCACAATGGATGTTTTTGCTGGAAACCAGAAATAAATGCCACGTTCCAGAAAAAAAATTAAATCCTGGTCATGTGATCATGGGACACTGCAAAGGCCAGAAATGTGGGCCGGTTGCCAAGCACCCAAAATGTAATCATGTGACTGCTGGGTGCAGCAGCCATTGGAACTTTGAATCTGGGTTGTAAGTAGCCCAGGGGAAGTCTGTTGTAACTTCAAATGGTCACTTAATAACCAGTCATAAGTCGAGGACTATCTGTAATGAGCAAGATTTGATATGTATTCACCAACTCTATATAGACTTTCTCTCCTCCTTCACACAGATACTTCTCTCACAAACATTTGTTTTTATTTTGTTTATTAAATTTGTTTGCAACCCATATTGTGGTTTACAACATTCATACATAATTATTGGCTTTTTGTCCTTTGCACAGTGATATAGATGTAGATGTGAGATTTGGAACTGCACGGAATTATTGCTGTATTAATCAATACATTCTTCTGTACTTTCTTTGGCTTTTAGAAATTCCATAGATGTCATAGTAGATAGTGGGAAGCCATCCTGTTAGGGATCCTATTTCTAAAGAGCTTCTCCACCTAAACTGACATGGCTCATATACGGTTAAGGGGTTAAAATTCCTGGGCAGAATAATAATTTTAGCTGCTTCCTCTTCAGATCATGTAAGTTTTCCTCCAGTTATAACAACATGGCATCTTGAGTTTCCTCTTTTCCATTTTCCTCAAAATAGGAAACCTGCTTTTCATATTGTTTGACATTTATGTTTTATTCAAGTTTTGGTTGAGGATTTATTTGTGAATTTGAGAAGTTTTTAAAAATGCAGTGTATTTACATGCAAGTCCATGGAACACGAGGCTTCACCATGCAGCTAAATGCTGCATATTGAAAGGGAAGGGACCTCAGAGAGTAAATTAATTAGTTTGACTTTTGCTATGACCTGAGCTGTCTTCATTGTGTGTATTTGTGGATTATTTTTGGCAGGAAATCTATGCTACTCATCTGCAGGAAATTATTGGATGTGCTGAGTGGTAGCAGTAACTTCCAGCATAGTCTTTCAAAACATTGTTTAATAATTGCGAAGCTTAATTTATATGCACATCTGCCTTTCAACCTGGTCCCATCATATTTTGGGGAGCAGAGTTGTTGTGCAGTTGAGATTCAGGCCCCACATTTTCTTTTGCTATTCCTGAGACTATACAGGTAGTCCTTGACTTACAACCACAATTGAGCCCCAAATTTATGTTACTAAGTGAGACATTTGTTAAGTGAATTTTGCACCATTTTATGATCTTTCTTGCCACAGTTGTTAAGTGAATCACTGCAGTTGTTAAATCAGTGACATGATTGCTAAGTGATTTTGGCTTCCCCATTGACTTTGCTTGTCAGAAAGTCACAAAAGGCGATCACATGACCCCAGGACACTGAACTGTCATAAATATTACTCAGTGACAAGGGTATCTGAATTTTGATCATGTGACCATGGGAGTGCTGCAATGATCATGTGTGAAAAACGGTAATAAGTCACTTTTTTCAGTGCCATTGTAACTTCGAACGGTCATTGAACGAACTATTGTAAGTCAAAGACTACCTGTATTATGTGAATCAGGGTAATTGGATTGAAACAATAAGAGGTATTAAAAACACTGAACGTATGTCTTAATTTCATTGCTTTACAGTAAAGATGCTATTTGTATGTCAGAAAACTAAATATGGACATTCTCGCTTGTAGCTCTGGAGAAAGGATCAGCATGTTTCTATAAAACGAGAGTGTTGTGCAGGAAAGAAGACAGAGGTTTGGCATTAGACAGAATGGAGCATATCATTTCTATATCATATTTTATATCTCATATATGATATCATCATAGGTGACATGATAGCAATATTCCAATATTTAAGGGGTTACCACAAAGAAGAGGGGGGTTAATTCTGCAAAGCAAAACAAAAAACAATGGATAGAGTCAAGAATCAAGGAAAGAACCAACCTAGAACTAAAAAGAAATTTCCTGACAGTTAGAACAATTAATCAGTGGAACGACTTGCCTCTGGAAGTTGTGAATGCTCCAACATTGGAGGTTTTTAAGAAGAGATTGGATAATCATTTGTCTGAAATGGTATAGGGATTCCTGGTTGAGAAAGGGGTTGGACTAGAAGACCTTCAAAGTCTCTTACAACTCTGTTATTTTTGTTAAAGAGCTGCATAGTGCTAAGTGAGCATAACCCACTCACGTGGATTAAGTTTTGTTGAACTCATGGGGTTTAGTGTTGACAATCTAAGTTTGTGCTGTGATCTCATTGTGGCCAGTGGCAGGATCTCAATTATGTGAAAAATGTTCAATTAAGGCCAGTGATTAGGGAATTAGATTCTGTTGAAAGATGCATGTTTCGAGGGTAGGGTGGGAACATGTGTAAGGTAACCAATCTTAATCCTGAAAGCAGAAAGGAAAAAGAATCTTGAATGAGCAAATGTGCGTTTATTGCCCTTGCAGAAGTACCTTGTGAAAGAAAAACTTTGGCCCTGTACATAATGGCAGCAACTGTGATGAGGCCAAAATGGTAAATGCACATCATGATCCCAGATTGTGGAGATGTTATGCTTAGGTATTTCCATTCTAATGGCTGACAAAAGACAGAAATTGCAAGGTGATGTCATTGTGCACATTTGATCATTTTTCACCACTATCCCTTGCAGATAGCCGTATGATTTGCACAATATATGTAAATACCTCCATCCAACATACAGTTTGAATTTTGTTTCTGAAGCCTAAAAGGAGAGAATTCAGCCATCAAACAAAACATTTCTAGCTGAATCTGAAACCAGGTTTGACATCTTAGGAGCAGTTTTCCCTAAATCTAGATTGAGAAACATTGTCAAGGTTCCAAGTAATATGTCCCCAGAATAAAAATTCAAGGCTCCATTTTCCTTGAAAGTCTATTTATTAGGAACATATCAAATTGCCAAGGTCTTGGTGTAATTCCGACTCCGGAATTATACCCAATAAAAAGCAAAAGTTTGAAACTTCCCCCCAGAGTCACAATCCCCAATCATTGCTCAGTCCATCAGCCCAAGGACTCCAAACTCTACCTTCCTCCAGCTGCATGCACCTTCTCTGTTCCCACAGGAAAGAATGCCATCTAGACATAACATCCCCCCCTTATCTCTATAACCCCTATTTCAACAGCTAGAGTGTGGCGAGCCTGAAGTACCGTTAAAATCCTTTGCAGAAACCTAAAGAAAGCTAAGAAAAAAATAGACAAAGGCTAAAATAAAATATGGCTATATATATGAAGAGCCGTGGTGGGGTAATGGTTAGAGTGCAGTACTGCAGGCTACTTCTGCTTACTGTCGGCTGCCTGAAATTTGGCAGTTCAAATCTCACCAGGCTCAAGGTTGACTCAGCCTTCCATCCTTCCGAGGTGGGTAAAATGAGGATCCAGATTGTTGAGGGCAATATGCTCTGTAAACCGCTTAGAGAGGGCTGTAAAGCACTCTGAAGCGGTATATAAGTCTAAGTGCTATTGCTAGCTGTAATTCTGGACAATTGAATGTAAGACATTTCTGGAGCACACCAGCTTGAGAACTGACATATGTATGGAAATATGTTTATGGGACTCAGCCACATCCTTCTAACATTTCAAGTATGGCGTACCTCTGCTGCAGAATCAACTGGTTAAAAAAAATCGAAGGAGGCAGGAAAGTGAAAAATACAATTTTAGATATTGTGAGTAGCCAACGCTTATGAAACGGGAGGCCACACATATGGAAAATAAATACCGCTGAGACACCACTATTACTGTCTCATTATTAATATTGATAGATGTTAGACAGACAGACAGACAGACAGATGATAGATAGATGATAGATAGATGATAAATAGACAGATACCATACACATAGACACATATATGCTGTATACCCCCCTCCCACACACACAGGTGCACTTGTACACACACATATACACACATACGCAGCCTACCTTGAATTCCATTCCATCTTATCTACCACTAACTTCCTGGTTGCTCACTACAGGACTTTAATCAAAGATGAACTCTTCTTATCTTCCCAACTATCACCTAACAACTCTGCTCTTTCAATCTTGTGTTTTCACTCTTTAGATTGCCTCCTTTTCTCCTTCTCCTTCTTCTCTTTCTCCTTCCCTCCTTCCCTTTTCATAACTTAAAAGCAGCAGCTTCTTGTCAGCAGACCAAGTCTCATTGTTCTGTCTTCCAAGACCAGATTTTTAGTCCTGGGAACAAAATGGCCAGGTCCAACCTCATCAATCCAATGGTGGTAGATCCGGCAGATACTTCCAGCCATAAGAATCACAAGACTTGGATACATGAGTTACCTCTCTTTTAGAAGCTTGATCCTGTTTCAGCCGCTCGCAATTATCTGGTGAGATACAGCCCCACCGGCAGCAATTCTCCACTCTCTCCTAACTTCTCTTACTCTGGCCTCACTTTTAATCACCATCTAGTCCAGCACACTTGGCCAAAACTGTACTAGGGGAAAAGGTCTTGCAACATCCTACTTTGGCCTTAATTGAAGTGTGCTCTAAGGGATGCTGGTGGGTTCCTTGAGGCATCATGCAGGCCACAGGCTGCCAACTCTTGATGTAAATTTAACAGGCTGCAAATAATCCACCCACTTACTGACAGAATGTCCCCCAAAGAGTTAATGACAAAATAAAACACTGGCACAGCAGAGGAATGACAATAGAGGGAGGGAAAAAAAACTGTTCGCCCATAATTCCTTGCAGCTAGTAGAAAGCTCAAGGGCAGTTTTACAGAGATGTCCAAATGCCAGTTTTCTTGAAGAAATATTCTCCGCGTGGCTTAATAATGAATTTTCTGTGACCTCCAGCAAGCACTCTTTGAACCCAAGCCTCTGTGGATCAATTTGTTAGAGAAAGAGCAGACACACAAGTTGCTCTGTTGTGTATTACATTGTGGTCTGCAATCAAACTATTTGTCAAGATTTCTCTTGAACCGTGAATAATACTCAATTTGGGTTGATTTCTTGGTGGTTTTGTCTTTGGTTTATTTTATTGCTCCTCTTCTCTCTCACAAGATGACAAATCAAACATTTAAATTGAATGTAACTGAAAGCCATCTGCTGTAATTGAAAGCAATTTGCCTTTTGTCATGGTGACCCACAGGGTACTTGACCTCAACGGTACATTCTTGTGGTCATTTCCCCGACCAAGCGGGGAACTGATTGGACTGTTCTCTCCTGCCAGGAACTGACAACTGGTGAAAAGGTTGGCTTTGCCATTCCAATTTCTCGTAGCCAAGTGCCATTCTTGCCACCAATATCCTTGGCCTCAAAGGAACATTTTACCAAGTTTGCCAAGTAACATCATGACCTCATATGAGTCAATTGGGTTAAATATTACAACTTCGGCTTGAATGGGGTGGGGACAGTTAGAGTGTCTTAAGAGATCCAGAAGCTTCAGGCAGTCTTTTCCCTCCAAATGAAAATCAGTAACTCCAGGGTTGTGTGACGTTGTCTATGTTTCTGTGGAAGTGGAGTCCATAAAATTCAAGATGGCAGAAGAGCATTGATTATGTAATCATGGACGCCATCTTGCCTTTTTTTTATCTGACCTTCTATGGATGCCTTAATTTGGGTCTTACCTTCTCACTCTTCTGAGTACACACACACTCAGTCATATATATAAATTGCTCAGTTAAAATATCCATAATTTGGTAAAAGATTTGGGGGAGACCACAGAGCAGCACCTGCTTTGCATACCAGAAGTCAGAGATTCAGTTCTAGTTTCTCAAGGTTGAGTGGGAAAAACTTGTCGGTTGAATCTCTGCCATTTCCTCAAAGTAGTTGAATGGCTTTGTTGGCCATGGTGAGCCAAGATTTTGATTCAGTATATAGATCCATCTATTGTGTTGCACTGCAAAAATTGGTTGAAATATGGGCAACTACATAAACGATTTACATAAATAAAAGTATGGGGTAGAGTTTCTCTCCTAAAGATAGGAGTTTTCTCTTTTTTTAATTGAATGTTTGTTAGAACATAAGCTTAGCACACTTTACTGGAACATAAGAAGGAATGTTTCTTGTATGGAGAATGGGAATTTTAATCTCAATATATATATGGAGACATCAGACTGGGAAAAGTTAGTCTAGAACCCCTTCCTATCTTACTAGCCCTCGGAATGCTCACTATGATTGAAGAAAATGATGCCATAACTTCCTACCTTTTTTATATTGGAAACACAGAGCATGGTCGAAGCCTAAAATATGGATTTTGATTATGGACCATCAAGCTGGTGTTGACTCTTAGACATCACTCAGATAGAGGTTCTCTATCTTGGTAGATAGAGGTCCTTCAACTTGGTCCTTCAGGTCTTCCAACAGTACACCCAACTCCATTACAAATCTTGCACAAGTAGTCCTCAACTTACAACAGTTACAACAGTTCATTTAGTGACTATTCAAAGTTACAACAGCACTGAAAAAAAAGTGACTTATGATCATTTTTCACACTTCCGACCAAAATTCAGAGGCTTGGCAACTGACTCACATTTTTGACCATGCTGTGTCCTGGGGATGTGTGTGTGTGTCATGTGATCCCCTTTTGCAACCTTCTGACGACCAAAGTCAATGGGGAATCCAGATTCATTTAACAACCGGGTTACTAATTGAACAACAGCGTTGATTCACTTAACAACTGTGACAAGGAAGGTCATAAAATGGGGCAAAACTCACATAACAAATGTCTCACTTAGCAACAGCAATGTTGGACTCATTTGTGGTCATAATTCAAGGACCACGTGTAATGGAGTTCATCAGTTTTAATGCTGACTGTCTTCTTCTGTTTCATTCCATCTTTCCTTGAATGACAACCTTCTCAAGAGGGGAGGATTGTTGCATAATGTGTCCAAAGTGGGATGGTTTCAACTTATTTATTTATTTATTTATTAGATTTGTATCCCTCCTGTATGATTTATTGCTTTATTGGTAACTCAAGGTGGTGAACAATACACAATGCTCCTTCCTCCTCCTGCTTTCCACACAGCAACAACCCTGTGTGTTGGGTTGGGCTGAGAAAGAGAGACTGGCCTAAAGTCGTCTTTCATGCCTAAGGCAAGTCTAGAACTCATCTCCAAGTGATTGGCCCAAAGTCACCCAACTGGCTTCGTGCCTAAGGCGGGACTAGAACTCATCATCTCCTGGAGATTGTCCAGTCATCCAGCCAACTTTCCTGCCTAAGGCAGGATTAGAACTCACAGTCTCTGGATTTCTAAGCCAGCACCTTAACTGCTACAACAAACTCTCTCTTTCTTTAGTCATTTACGTCTCAGGGATGTAAAATTAAGTGAACCCTCCAAAATTCATTTCCAAACCAAGTCCCAATAAGATGTGATCCCATTTATTTGTGGGTCTCTCTTTGCCCCACAAGAATGCCAGCTTTCTCTGTCTCTGATTTAGACTTCCAGACAAGTTAAGGAATATTCAAATGTACTCAAGTTTGTGAGTTTTGAAACTCAATGGATTATCTCCTAAACTAGGAAACTATATGCATACCATATGCCATCTTGATCTACTTGCAGAAAAGGCAGATATAAATACTTTATGAGTATTTTTTTCTATAAAATACATGGAGAAATGAAATACATTTGCTATATTGTGTGTTGATGTTTTCTGATAGAATTAAACATTCTAGTCAAATAAAGTGTTAATTAAAACCACAAAAAACAACCAAGCTGTTCCCAGAGGGCAAGTTAAATTGTGAAAAGATGTATTAATATTATCACAACTGAAAACCACCTTTAGGTAGAGTTTTTCTGAAAACCTGAATGAGTCATTAGGAAGGCAAGGGGAAAAAAAAAGAATTTCAGCATCTCCATGGGCCAACCGAAAATACATGCATATTTATAAGGTGTGCGACCTTTCCTTAAAAAAAGATTTAGAATAGAATAGAATAACAGAGTTGAAAAGGACCTTGGAGGTCTTCTAGTCCAACCCCCTGTTTAGGCAGGAAACTCTGTACCATTTCAGACAAATGGTTATACAATCTCTTCTTGAAAACTTCCAGTGTTGGAGATTCACAACGTCTGGAGGCAAGTTGTTCCACTGGTTAATTGTTCTAACTGTCAGGAAATTTCTCCTTATTTCTAGGTTGCTTCTCTCCTTGACTAGTTTCCACCCGTTGCTTCTTGTCCTGCCTTCAGGGGCTTTGGAGAACAGCTTGACCCCTTCTTCTTTGTGGCAGCCCCTGAAATATCAGAACACTGCTATCATGTCACCCCAGTCCTTCTTTTCATCAAACAAGACATAGCCAATTCCTGCAACCATTCTTTATGTTTTAGCCTCCAGTCCCCTAATGCCTCTTTGTGGCTCTTCTCTGCACTCTTTCTAGAGTCTCAACATCTTTTTTTACACTGCGGCGACCAAAACGGGTTGCAGTATTCCAAGCATTCCAATTTACCACAGCGTAATAAGAAATATCCTGACCTACAGCTGGCAGTAGACTAGGTCCAAGTAAAAGAAAAAGAAACTGTAAGATTTTATATTCTGGTGAACACTGTGACACATGAAGGGTGGAAGAAGTAACAAGGAAGTCCAAAATTATGTGATATGTAATTATAGCAATAGCACTTAGACTTACATACTGCTTCACAGAGCTTTACAGCCCTCTCTAAGCAGTTTACAGAGTCGGCCTCTTGCCCCCAACAATCTGGATCCTCATTTTACCGACCTCGGAAGGATGGAAGGCTGAGTCAACCTTGAGCCTGGTGAGATTCGAACTGTCAAATTGCAGGCAGCCGGCAGTCAGCAGAAGTAGCCTGCAGTACTGCACTCTGACCACTGCGCCACCATGACTCATGATAGGATAAAGCGGGCATATAAAGATGACGAATGTCCACGTCTGCTCCAAGGGTCATTTAATGTTGTCTCCCTGGACTTCAACCGAGGAAGCATCCCTTGCACATAATGGGGGAAAGTGCCTTGAGTGAGGAAATGCTCTCCTGCCCTCATCCTTAGCATTGGAGCTGTGCTTGAGTCGTGCAGCAGCGCAAAAAAAGGAACATGACATGGCCCTGTGCTCCTTACAGCCTGCCTACGAACATTTAAAAGCGAGAGATTTTAAAATGTCACCGGCATGAAAATTAACACAGCAACCTTCTCTCTTCTGGGACGAGAAGCAAGACATCCAGTCCACAGGCTGCCTGTGTTGCAGTGTTCTTTCCCCGGCCAATTTTTTTTTTTTGAGGCCCCAAGAAATTTCTATAGACGTTGGATCCATTCCCAAACTGTCAGCTATTTGTATAACAGGACTTCAGAAAGCCATTAAGGCGTTGCTAAATATAACACTTTGCAGTTTATTTGGGGTTGGGTTGGGGGGTGGGTGGGATGATAGAGTCTTTGCTTTCGCAGACTCACTCCTTTGGGCTTTCAGTAACCGTTCGGTGTGAAAAGGGATGATTCATGCATTTGTTGGAGGTGGGTGGTAGAGTTGCTGTTCTTATCCATTCAGAAGTGGATAGTAAATGGTAAACTGGCGTATTCTTTAGTAATACGATAATTCCTTCCCTTTATGATCCTTTAGCAGGAAACATATTTCAAGTCCCATTCATGCGGCCCAGTCATGAAGCAAGAAATGTCACAAGGGTCTGCTTTTAAAGAGTGGGTGGGAAGAACAGGACGGGGCATTGTGACTCAAAATAGACAACCCCAGTGTTTCTTCTAGGGGCTGTTTTCAGGGCCATGGCAGCTGGTTACATGCTCTTTGATAATTTCTCATCTCTGGAATTGAGCTATTTGCTCACGGATTATTTGAAAGACACGGGCTTAGCTGCAAGAAAAACAGTTTTGAATAAACTGAAGAGATTTTGTTGAAATTTGGGTTCAGCGACTTGTGGGAGGGGCCGTTAAAGGGGAGCGCTCACCCTTGGAGGTGGCAAAGAAAGATCTAGGTGATGGTTCAGCAAGTTTGGCCTTGATTAAATGTCCATGGAGATTCTCAGTCAGAATAGAATAGAGCTGGAAAGGACTAATTCTAGACTAATTCCCAAGCAGGAGACACTATACCATTTCAGACAAGTGGCTGTCCGGTCTCTTCTTAAAAACCTCCAGTGATGAAGCACCCACAACTTCTGAAGGCAAGATGTTCCACTGGTTAATTGTTTTCACTGTTAGGAAGTTTCTCCTCACTTCCAGGTTGCTTCTCTCCTTAGTTTCCATCCATTGTTTCTTGTCCTGCTTCTCTGGTGCTTTGGAAAATAAGTTGACCCCCTCTTCTTTGTGGCAGCCCCTCAAATACTGGAATTCTGCTATCATGTCACCCCCTAGTCCTTCTTTTCTCTAGAGTGGCCACACCCAGTTCCTGCAACCCGATTTCATATGTTTTAGTCTCCAGGCCTTTCATCATCTTGGTTACTCTTCTCTGCACTTTTCTCAAAGTCTCAACATCTTTTTTTTTTCTAATGTGGTGACCAAAACTGGATGCAGTATTCCAGGTGTGGTCTTGCTAAAGATTTAGTAGTAATACTTCGTGTTATATTGATTCTATGCCTCTGTTTATAAAGCCAAGGATTGTATTAGCTTTTTCATGACAATCCAGGTCATATCTATGGAGATATTCAGTCATCCAGGTCATCCAGACCTGAAGAAGCTTCTTGGATGAGAAGAGAAGCATCTTCAAGGAAAAACAACGAAAGTCCAGTTGCCTCTTGAAAGAAAGCATCTTTGGGACCTCCAGGTCATGGTTGTCCCAAAGGTGCTTTTTTTTGGCTTTGATTGGTGCGAATCTGTGACCAGGAGACTGTTCAGTGCCATCAGAAGTTGCCTTGGGTTATCATTCCCTCCCATCTTTTGATGTGGAGCAGGCAAGAAATGATGAAGGAAACAAAAACAGAACAAAACAAAAATCACCTGCTTCTTGGCTGCATTCATCTGACACAATTTAACCTGGCTTTGGGATTATTTGTTTATTAAATTTTCACATCACCCATTTCACCTTCTGGGTGGTTTACAACATCATAATAGAACCATTTGAACCCATGAATAAAAGCACAGATGAAAAAGAATTAAGGACAAGTTGAAGCAAATACAAATAAAAATAAAAATTCAAAAGGCTGAAAAGGCAGTTGTCTTCAAGCTACCAGCTATCCCCAGGACAGCATCATGCTCTTAGACTCACATGCTGATTGGTAAATTCTGGGCTTTTGTGCACCTATTCTTTTTTTTTTTCAAA
>JANHFL010008060.1:236741-250636 GCA_032468155.1 Oxyrhabdium leporinum
TGATTAAGTAGATTTACCTTTTCATTTAGGGATGGTTCTGTGCTGCTAAATATTATTGAGAGTTTGTTTCAAGAAAAGTATTTAGAAATGTTTTAAAATTTCTATAACATAAATTTAGGAGCATAAATTTATAAAACATCTTAAAAATAATTGCTGTTTTCTAAATGGAAATACTATCTATAAACGTCTAATGTATAAATGTTTTTATATAATTTTCTGCTGCAAAATTAAGATACATATTACACAAAATATCTGTGAGTGCCTGGAAGCTGTACAGGCTTGGATGGGAAAAAGCTGCTGCTGAGTCAGTCTTACCATGATCAAGTGGCCAAGGGTGTTTGAGCCAACCAGATCTGTTTGCATGTTTGAAGTGTATGAAGCACTGACTGAATGTCCCCTTTTAGCACACTCTGATTGGCCTATTAAAGAGAACAGTCTGTTATGTTCTCGGAATGCTAAGCTGCACGTCAACTTCAAACTGTTTTTGAAGAAGTAGAGAGCGGAAACAACAGCGTGGATGGGCCATTAATTACTCATTGGACCAATTCAGATGATATGCTCACTATGGTTTATGGGTATATCATGGATGCAGTTGACTGCACATGTAGCTCCTTTCTCTGGCTTTCTGTGGCCTGCACAGCTTGCCAACTACCATTTTTGGATTCTTGTCTCATCTGCCAACATCTCTGCTCTAACTAGAAGGTCTCTAACAGAGGGTAGAAGTTACGAGCAGATGACATCACAACCAGAAAACAAATCAAAAACCCACCAGCAATGGCCATTGGGAAACTGCCTGGCTGCAGGAAAGTGCCAGCTCATACAACTACTTGCCTTCACAACAAACTATAAACTATAGTGAGCATATATTCCCAACACAGTTATCCTATTACTCTGCTACATTTATCAGTAAAACTTCAGTTTTCAGTCAGAAAATATACTGTGGAAATTGTTAATTTATCTGTGATCCAAGTACAGTGCAGGTGAAATAGATAACAGACAGATGATAGATGAGAGCTTGCTGCAGGCTTCTAAAATCATAAGCAAAATGTTTCCACAAGTTCAGTTTGTAGCACAGATGGTAATATATAAATGGATTTGTAACACTCTTTCTTCCTTCTCAGCTTGATCTAAAGCCTGATCAGTCAGAAAAGATAAACATTTCTGCCAAAACAATCTATTGCTCAGCTTCACATATTGTATTTTTGTTTACAGCTGTAAACAAGTGCTGTTGTGAAAGTGCTGTGGTCTCTCTCTTATGATTACACACTGAGTTATAACCTCTGAGGGTGAATCAAAGGCTGCTGTAGTAACTAGAAAGTTACTATCATTTGAAAATGTATTTTACATCTAATTCTGAAGTCTCCTGAATTCCTTCCTGGAGTAATACAGATGGGCTTTGGACCTATGTTCTCCTGGAGGACTCATTTGGCCCTCCTAATGTTTTTCCAATCCAAAATTTTATAGTAAGACAAACTTTATAATGTCACATATATCACTTATTGTGTGTCTCTTTAATCGTTGCCTTGTAAATGCTCCAATATATTCTTTTTCAGTAGAGGTAGTCCTCAGTTTAGAATAGTTCATTTAGTGACTGTTCAACGTTACAACGGCACTGAAAAAAGTGACTTATGACCATTTTCCACACTTATGACCATTGCAGCATCCCCATGCTGCAATGTCAATGCAATTTACATTTGTATGCTTGACAACGGATTCACATTTATGGCGGTTGCAGTGTCTCAGAGGCATGTGATCCCCTTTTGCGACCTTCTGACAAGCAAAGTCAATGGGGAAACCAGGTTCACTTAACAATAGTGTGACAAATTTAAGAACTGCAATGATTCACTTAATAAATCTGGTGAGAAAAGTCGTAAAATGGGACAATATTCACTTAACAAATTTCTCAGTTAGCAACAAAATTTGGGGGCTCAGTTGTGTTCGTACATTGAGCGCTAACTGTATTTCTGAACATGTCGTAAACAAAATAATTTTTGTAGTAAAAAGTAAAAACATATATACCTCAGAGAAACTTTTTCATGAAATCAGTAGGAAGAAGAAAAACGTAGGTCATATGCAAATGAAATTTCATTGGTGAAAAGGGTGTGTTTTAAACACAGTCTAATAGTCAGTTCCTGTTAGTCCCTTTAAAAGGAAGAGAGGAAAAAATGTTTATCTAGGGAGCTGTTCTTATCACTTTCATAAAAACAAGCTACTTTTCACTATCTTTTAAGCTTATGTATACACATATGTGTGTGTATCTATATGTATGAATGCTCTTTTCTAATTGGCAGTAAATGACTTCCAGGAACTGCGGGATTGGATAACTTTATAGTCTGCTGTAAATCATTGTTACTGATATGCAATGTTACCTATTTCATACCTAGATACAACTGAACTGTATAGATCAAGATCTAAATTGATGTATAGTGCAATAAACTGTTCTACCAATTGATAATGATTAGAAATGGAGAAATTACAATTTTCATTTTCTTCTCTTTATGTTGCTATATGCAGATTAACTAATCAAATTACCCAACTTTAAGATTAGTTTGAATCATTTATATTAAAGGCATCAAATCTAAAAACTCTTGGTTCTATATTAAGATGTCCATATGTTATATTTTTGTTCTTAGATTATGACATATATCACATATTTCATATTCCAAAGATTTAATTATATAGTAAGGAGAAACAAATTCAGGTCAGCCCGCATACATATGAGGTTACTGTGTATGCTGTATCCCAAGTATCTGAAATAATCTTTCTTTGTCTGAGAAATATATCCTTTCTTCATTTGAATGTCAGCTTGACATTCAGAGGACAATCCTGTGCATATTTACTCAGAACGAAGCCTCACTGAGTTTAATGGAACTTAGATCCAGATAAATGAGTTTAGGACTACAGACCTAGTAGTTTTTCTTAAAAGATGGTTCTTTTTCTATCTTTATATATTCAGAAATACACAGACAGAAGGCACATACAATATCTAAGCATAATGTATTCAGGTATGTTATATCAAGTATGAAGGCTGCAAACACATAAAATTTGGCATGTGTTCTTTCTGAATTAAGAAATGCAAGAAGCAATTTATTCGGTTGCTAGCTAGAGCCAAGGTTGACTAGGAGAATATCATTCATATTTAGTATTCATATATCAACAAAGATGTAATGTCACAGCATAACTTATATTTCTGTTTATATATGATATTCTTACAGTTAAGATAAAGTACTTTCTAAACCACAGTGGCACTTTTATTATTAACAGGAAAGTTTTACTGAAACAATCCATTAATTTAAAATACTTTTAATTTCATTGTGACCATCTCTTAATCTTAAATCCTGGCCTACTGCGTGTTCATTAAACTCTAGTTAATTTCTGGGATTATTTAATTTTCCTCATCTCGTGTATTCAGTGGTGTGCTACCTGGGGATAAAATCATTCACTGTGTAAGAACCTTATGCTATCATAAATTTAGTAACAGCTGCAGCTCTGGCAGGTTGGCAGGTTTGGATGAAATAATGAGATGAAATCCATCCAGTGCATAATTAATATGCTTAGTATTTCTGCTTGTATTTTATACAAAAACCAAGCCCAACCAAATGGAAGTACAGTTAACCCAGAATTAATTATTCTTTCCACATTCACATCTTATTACAAAGGGAAATCAAATCTGCATGCTGAAAAATATGTTTTTATGTGTTCATTAAAATACTGGGGTATTGCATATTGCCATTTTCTACTATTTACATTCACATTACATGAATGGGATGATTCAGGATGAAAAGTGGGACAGTGTAGCAGAATATACAGTATGTATAGGAAGGGTGTCCCAGGAGGTTTGCAAGGAAGCAAATAGTGACATGAGTCTGATGACATCATCACACAAATACCACAACTTATATTATTGCATCAAACATCATTTTATATATATATATACACACACGTACCCACAATTGCAGCATTTGTATGATTACAATATCATTTCTGTGTTATCATTTTGATATTATCATAGTTCATTATAGATGCTGCTGTGAGCATATAGTTCTTAGCCATGTGATGTCTATTGGCCTAGAAGTAGGGCATGAAACTCTTCTACTTTGTTAAAAAATCAAACTGAAATTGAAATTTGTATCACATCGCCATCCACCAATTTGATTCCAACTCAATGTAGTTTGATCACAACAATGTCAAAAAGCATTTTGTATAGAACTGCATAACACATTTTATATCCTGTGATAAAGGAAGGTGACGACAATGTGGAGGAGTAGTTGTGTGTAGTCAGAGCACCATCAGCACCTTAACAAAAAAAGCACCAAAAAGCCAGCTTGGTCTAGTGGTTAAGGTACCAGGCTAGAAACCGGAACACTGTGAGTTCTAGTGCTACCTTAGGCATGAAAGCCAGTGGGTGACTTTAAGCCAGTCACTTTTTCTCAGCAAACCCACTTCTCGGAATTGTGGGGAAAATAGGAGAAGGAAGGAGTAACAGGTATGTTCACAGCCTTGAGTTATTTATAAGAATAATTCTAAACACCATAATATACAGTAATGATACAGTTATTTTCACAGCATTAAATTATTACTGCCAGAAAGGCATATAGAGAATTTACAGTGAATATCATAACATGTATACAAATACATAAACAGTGTAATGTGTAAACATTATGGTAACCTCCCTGGAATAATGTCTGGTTTTAGTGGTTTTTTGGGTCACTTTCATAGTGTTACAATCTCCGCCTAACAGGCAACCATCAAAGTTATTCAAAATCTGTCCAAATGAATGTTGACTTTACATAAAAACATTGTTGCTATTACTTACTAGATCAGGGATGTCAAACTCAATTTCATTGAGGGCCACATCAGCGTTGTGTTTGACCTTGGGGCTCTGGGGTGGGTGTGGCCAGGCTAGGCATGGCTAGCTTAACGTCACTCGTGTCAGGGAAATCTGTGGTGGCCTGAGCGCTCTGCCAGCGAAAACGGGCTCCCGAGCTCCATTTCTGGCTGCGACGGCCTCCTGCAACCCTCTGCCACTAAAAACAGAGCTCAAGAGGGCCGCACACAGCCATAGGCTGGTCCCTCGCTGTTTCCATGGGCCAGATCTAAACATCCCGCAGGCCTTGAGTTTGACACCACTGTACTAGATGGATCAAAAAAACAAACAAATAAATAAACAAATAATAAAAATTCAGGAAAAAAGTATTAATAAAGTAAAACAAAACTCAGCATACACTTTAAAAAGATAAAAATTATATTCAAGGGAATCAGAAAGCATCATCAAATGTCATTAAAATTTCAACAGAACAATATAAACTTTGCTGCCTGTCTAAACCATAAGAGATACTATACTGTAGTTTGGTCCTATAATTCCTTAGTACAGATAGTCCTTTACTTATGAACGCTACTGGGGGCAGAATTTCTGTTTTCTAAGCAAGGCTGTAGTTAAATGAGTCATACCTGCTATTATGACTTTTTTACCATAGTTATTAAGTGAATCACTGCAGTTGTTGAGTGAATCACATGGTCATTAATTGAATCTGGCTTCCCCCACTGATTTTGCTTGGTGAAAACTGGCCGGGAAGATCGCACATGGTGATTACATAACCTTGGGAGGCTGCAACCATTGTAAATGCATGCTGGTCGTCAAGCGCCCGTATGACCAAGGGGATACTGTGATGTTCGTAAGTGCAAGGACAACTCATAAGTCTCCTTTTTCAGCAATGTTGTAAATTTGAATGCCTGCTAGATGACTGGCTATAAGTCCAGAACTATCTGTATAAGTGCTGTTAAAAAGCTCTGATGTTAAGTGTTCCAAAGCTGGTGTTACATGGATGATCTCGATTCAGATAATCTCCATTGTCTTTAATTTCCAAAACTACACTTGAAGTAGCTCAATTCGAGGACATTGTTGGAAAATCTGATGACCTGTTTCAGCTCCAAGTACACCCAACTGCTGTTATGCAGAAAAATTGGCCACCAAACAACCTATTCCTGTAAATTACTACTGTAAATATTACTACTTATTACTGGAGACATATTATTTGGGTTAAGATTTTCTTCTCCAGTCCCAAACAAAAAAGGACTAGAACTTTAATATTTTTTTAAAAAAATAGTTTAGCTTTATAAAACTTTCTTCCAAGGATCTGCTGCAATTTTAAATGAAATTAGTATGATCTGTGTTTCAAAGAACATGTGAGAATGAGGGCGAGTATCTTGCCACTCAAGAACAGCAATTGTTTTCCAATTTACCTCCAAGCATTTAGTTCTATTCCAGGATATATTCCAGACTGGATTTTGCCTAACAATATAGAAATGCTTGACCAACTATGTCTAATTCTGAAAACAGAGTGAACTGCACTCTTTCAGCAGCAACATCATGTGGTAAATAATGAGCTGCCAACTGGAATTACAAGAAGAACAATAAGCATTTTGAACCTTATATAAAAAAATCTACATCTGTCAGACTGTTATAAGAATTAACTGAGCCAAGTGATTTTTTCCCCCTATTTCTAATTTGAGCTTTGGCTGCATACAAAGTAATTGAAAAGATGGAGAAAAGGACTCCACAGTTTTGAAAAGGAACATACAGTAAAACAATGCTCGGGGGGGAGGGGGGGTTGGGGAGAAGAAACATCAAGAAATGTTGGTAGAACTAACAGGCTAAGTATTTAATTTTTTAAATAGGTATGTGTTTATTTTAATATGTATATTTTATTTTTATTGCATTCTGTAAAATTTTGCTTGACAGAATAAAAACTGGTGAAAGGAGAAGGAAGTGATGAATGAAATTTCTGTGGTTCTTGAACTTGAACAGGACTGTCAAACTTACGGCCCGCAGGCCGGATACATCAAGCACTGGCCACGGCCACACCCAGTTTAGCAAAGGGGGCGAAAGTTGCAATACGTCACATGACAACAGCATGACAACGTGACTTTGACACCCCTGTTCTAAAAGTAAGAAGGAAACAGGCCACTAATTTATTTATTTATAGGCATCTAATAAAAAGAATGTAAAGCCCTAGTGGTAGAACATGAAGAAATATTGTAGATCGATATCCTGTTTATACCCGAATCATATAACTATGACGATTGATGGTGTACATCCATACACATCTTGAATCCAAGTTGATTATTGTGGCTCTACCTCTTTAAAATCATGAATTACAAATTAGGGTGATACAAACTGAAGTCTAGCCTGTTTTCTTCAAATGTGCTTGAACAAAATAGTTAACTTGAAATGTGGAAAGTCCTAGCGTATTCTTAGATAACAAGAATATTTGGGATAGTGCCAAATCGCATCAGCTTGGTTTCACTAGCAGAAGTTGCTTTGATATTAGCAATATAACCATAAAATGGTTAGTATTAGGGGATTTGGCACTGCCAGATATATCTTTTAGAAATAAAGGCCAGGAGTGAACATTGTCTTCTTTTATTTGAATCCAGCCCATCATGAATTTTATTTATTTATATCCCATTTTTATAATAGAAAACATACCTAATATTCCTTTTTCCTTCTATAATTCCCCACAACAACTCTGTGAAGTGGGCTGGGTTAACAATGACTGGCCCAAAGTCACCCAGCTGGCTTTCATGCCTAAGGTAGGATTAGAACTCAGAATCTCTTAGTTTCTAGCCTGGTACTTTTCACTAAATCAAACTGGTCTCAATGCAGCCTCATTGATGCTCAGTTTGCTTGTGCTTTTTTCTAGACAAACTCCTACACCCCTTTATTGGTTGTACAGAGGCAAGAAAAAAAAGCCTTGCTTTAGGTATTTCTCAGTAGCTTGGTGCTTGTAACTATTTTTTATATGTGTTTGTATGTATGTATGTATGTACAGTATGTGCATGTGTGCAGCATGTATTCCATTTATGTAGCCACCCATCTTCATGACTTTGTGCAACTTCCAATGAAAACATGAATAGTACCAAAAAAACAAATAATAAAGCAACCCTACAAACAATACAAATGTTTAAAACACTTAAAAACCACAGTACTCTTCTCTGACATGCAACATTGCTCCAGTTCAAACTTAGCAAAATCTTGCATGCTTGCACATTTGCTTTTTTGCTTTGTCTGAGCAACCTGAGCTTCTGAATTTTTATTTTATTTTATTATCAAAAAGGCTACAGTAGTTATCTTTGGCAATAGGTCTGAGTTACAATACTGGACTTTCAATTAAATATATATTTTGAGTATCTTAAAGTTCTAACTACTTCTTAGAATGCATGAAAGTTCAAATTGATTTTGCAAGAATTTCAAATTGATTTTGCAAGACTGTTAATTCAGAGGATGTTAGTAGCCAGTTTGAATTTTTTTTCTATATTCAAGGGATTGGGCTGTTACTGGGGGTTATGTTTAGCAGTCACCAATTATTGCCAAAAGGAAAAACAAAATATATAATATATATTATATGTGTGTGTGTGTGTGTGTGTAAAAATAGACCATACCTTTAAAATTGCCTTCCCTTGGTCTTTCTCTCTCAATATTTATTTTGCATAGGTTATGAGAAAGTTGTAGGAGCAATGGATTGTGGTTACCAATCACTAACAAGAAGCAGCTTTGCAGAGAAAATTAGAGAAAGAGTTATCCTTTTAGAGGAAAATCTGGTGGGGGTTTTTTTTTGTTCGTGCTTCCAAAATGCAGTAGAAGAAAAGCTTTATTTGATATCTTCCTATGGACAAGTATTATGGGGTCACATAGGAATATTCTATACAAGAGAATATCTGACCTTGTGAATTAGGACTGATAGAAAATATTGTGCATGTTTTATCATCCTGTACCTCTACAGAGAGTGTGGCATCAAATATATCACTCCTCTTTTGCTGCAATTTCCACACCATTTGGAGAAATTTTACACTTCTTTACTTCTTTCAAACAAAAAGAATTATGTCACACAAACTGGCAAAATTTGGCATGACTGCATGTAGAGTCCAAGGGAGATAACATTGAGATTAGTTTTCATGTCAACTGATGACTGACAGTTGAGCATAATTTAATTCCTACCTTGTCTGTATTGTGTGACCTGTAATTCTGTTGTACAAAAGAGTGCAAGGTGTAGAATATCTGGAGCAATGTTATGTTCTTGAAGTTTTACTGATTATATGAAACCCCAGTAACTTTGCCATAAAATGTATTAAGAGATTATCAGTTTATAGTGTAGTATTTTAAATACTATTCTACTATTTTTAGTGTTTTGGCATTTCATATTTTAATAGCAGCTCAGTACATCTATTATTTTTTCAGTAATGTACTCTATGTACTCACTTTATTTTTAGCCTATTTATTTGCATTTTTATGTACTCATCTACATGTTTGTATTTCTCTCTTTTCATTTCAGTCTCTATTTGTATCTTATGATTTTAATTGGGGGGGGGCAGACATGATGGTCAATTACTGTAATAAAGATTGGAGATTTCTTCATATCATGGTGATGGCCTTGAAGATATTTCTCAATGAAAGGGTCCCATACTTGCAGAAATATCCAGTTCATTTTCTGTGGGTTTTTTTAAAAGATAAAAAAAGAAAAGAAAGTGTGCAAGTTATTCATGAATAGCCCTAACAGTTACTTCAAAACTTTACAAAAGCCCTTATTGTGATAAGATCTATTGCAATCTATTTAATATATAGAATTTATATCTAGATTAGCCTCTATAGATATATAAGGGATATGAGGTCCTTATAACTTTTGTTAGAATGATTCATACCTGAAACAAGGCTGAAATGAGGGTTACTGGAATGGGGTTGCAAAAATCTGGACAACAAAGAATTGGAATTTTTGTATCTTTTTACTTGTAAAGTGGTACAAAATTACGTGTGTGTGTGTGTGTCTGTGTGTGTGATCATCATTTTGTAATTAAAATATTTTTAAAAGTGATTTTATATATGTATGTATATATATATATATATATATATATGAAATCACTTTTTTAAAAAATGATATTTTTATTTACAAAACAATGATGGCTACACTGACATCTTTTTTAGAGAAAAACCCAGTATCTATATTTATGGCTAACTGGAAACTCCATACAGACTTTTTTTGCCTGAAATGAAAAAAATGCACTTATGATTTGTGGTTTTGAGGTTTAAAAAAATGGATAATGCAAAAGAGTGAGCATTTTTGTAATCAGAATAAGAGATAATTTTGTATTTGTATTTATATTTGCGGCAAAGGAAATTGGAAACTTTGATTTTTTTAAATCTTTCTTTCTGCTCATTTGTTTTCTTTCTTCTCCTTTTTTTACTGGTTTTTTACTGGTTTTATTCTTTACTAGTTTGTTTTAGTTTTTATGTTACTTGTAAAACTTTTTAATAAAATTAATTTTAAACATTGTGGAAATCAATTTGATGTATTCAGTCATATATATTAGAAGGGTCCTACTTTGTCCCTCATCTTCACACACACAAGGCCTAACTAGCCTCCTCTGGAAGTGAGATAACTCCTGAAGGAAGATGAGCAACCAATTGTATTAAATAAAGTCCCTAAACTAGTAGCTTCAATTTACAGATTTATATTACTTTAGATTCAGATTGATATTTGCATCTTCTATCAAATCTACTCCAAAAGCTATAACTCATTTCCATAATATCACTTTTCCTAAATCATAATTAGTGAATGTATGTGAGTTTTCCTACTAATTTTTGATATGGGTTAACAAGGCAAATTCATTGGTAATTTCCAGATTCTGAAAAGATTTGACAATATACGAGTTTCAGCTTTAATTTTTAATTGCAAAATGAGGACTTGCAGGGTGAAAAATGACCCAATTAAACCTCATGTTTCATTAAAAATATAACAAGTTGAAATCTAATATATGTTTTTGCTTCTAGGCTTTTTCATAAAAGCAATTAAATTGCAGTATGTTCTTAACATGGTATAGAAAGGAAAAAAATATTTTACAATTTTGCCCTTCTGGCCTTCCTTTCTTTCAGTTTTCCACAGAAGGAGTATAATCTTCAGGTATAGACCCTGCAATTTAAAAAAAAAAACAACCTACGAAGGTATCAACATTTACCTTCTGTTCAACCAGCTGTTATAAAAATTCTAATCTTGATGATTATGTAGGATAGGTAGCTATAATGTCTTTGGTTTGAAATTCACTTTTGCTGAGAACGAAGTGGATTGGGAAAATTGTTCTCAGTACAGGATAACAATCGTTATTATTTATTAGATTTCTATCCCAGCTTTATTACTTGATAAATAAGTCAAGGCAGCAAACAAATATACTCTCCCTCCTCCTATTTTCTCCACAGCAACAACTCTGCAAGTTGGGTTGGGCTGAGAGACTGTGACTGGCCCAAAGTTAGCATGATGACCTGGGGCTGGGCACAAAAGCAACACAGCAGGAGTGAAGGTTTAACATCCTTTTATTGCTCCAACTCCCCCCCCCAAAGTTCCCACAGTTCACTGAAAGTCCAAGAGCAACACTCCAAACCCACACATGCACCTTCACTAGTTCCTGGCAGCTGTGAGTCCAGAGAAACAGCCAGTTGTGAGACCAAACACAATTCAGGAAACTTGGTTCAAGGGAGAGCTGTGTCGCTGAGTACTTGCCCACAGCTAGGCCAGACAAATCAAGGCAAGTCAAACCCAGGCAAGGCAAAGCTAAGCACAGTAAGACAAGGTGGCAAGATGTCAACAACTGCAAGCATGGCTGGAAAAAGGCAATGCTTGTTCCCAACAAACGCCCCTTCCCACATGTCTCTTTAAATCTTATTCCCCAGGTGACCTTGTGATGAGGAGCGGGGCGCCCTCCCCCTGAGCATTGGTTCACCCAGCACTGATCCCACCTCCTCTTCACCCTTCGCGCTCGAGGATTGGGAGGGGGAGGCAATTACTCCTCGCCGGAGCTCTGTCGCTCCTCTGTTCTGCTCCCTACTCTTTCACTCTCCTCACTTGGTCGTCTTGTGCCTTCTCTCCATCTCTGTTCACCCCTCCAAGGCCCGAGGGACCTGGGACTGCCTCATCCTGCTTCCCTGGTCACTCCTTCATCTGCCTCGGCTTCGTCTCATCCTCCTCCTTGAACCCATGTTCCGACAGGGCCATGACAATTATGCAGTTGGCTTTCATGACTAAGGAGGACTAGAACTCACAGTCTCCTGGTTTTTAGGCAAGTACCTTAAAGACTAGGCAAAACTGGCTCAATCACAGTGGCTTACAACTTATCATAAAAACCCCAGCTCTAAGAACTGACCCAGAATGGCCAATTTGCAAAGATAATGCTAAAGTTGAGAACCAGTCTGACAGCATAAGATAGCTTTTTGTTTTTAACATTGTCCTGAACAGAAGCATTTATTTGCAGCTTGACTAAGATGGAATCTAAAAACTTATGAAAAATAGAAGGGTCTAAAGAAGAGAAAGGAAATATATCAGTCTCAAATTGGAGCTGACACTGGCAGATTACCTCATGCCATATCACCTATGTTTCTGGGAAAAAAATCAATGAAGACACTTATTTCTATTAGACAACAGAACTTAAAAGCCTGCTCAAAATTACACAACATAATTCTTTTGTAGTTGCACTGAAAATAATCTCTTTGCACAAGCATTCTTTTAGTTCAAGGAAATAAAACAGATGCCACTCTTCATTCGCTAAAAGGGAACCTATTTAAAGCCCATTGCTAAAAATCCATAGCATAACATGTCTGGTTTTGCTGATGTATGAAATTGGTCTGCTTACTATTTGCATCCAAATTGCCCAATTTTGTAATAAGATTCCCTGTCCTAAAGCTTTGGAGAACCTTCATGTGCCCTGAAGGTCTTTGGGCTGGACACCTCCAATGTGAGCTGTGGGATTTTCCATAGCATATATCCCAGCTGTAAGCTGTAAATTTGTACAAATTTACATTAACTGATATATAAGGTATATAAGACATCATATATTATCTAGAAGACATCATATATTATAAAACGTGAACATTTTCTGGTTTTCTATTCTCCCCTTCAAAAAACCCCTCCAGTCGCTTTTCCTAAGTTTTACTTTTGATTTTACTTTTTTATGGATATAATAGAGTAATTATAAATTATTCTAATAGCAAGCTGGGGTAGCAAGTGCTATAAAATTGGGCCTGGCAAAGAAGAGGGAGACATCGGTATGGTCAAGCAAAAAGTATAGCTCTCAAAGAGAGAGGAAAACACAACAACAACATATAGCAATAACAACCTAACAGAGACTGAGCAAGTTCAATAGCCACTCACTATAGTTATGATAACAGTAAAAAAAGAGAAATAGAAAGATTCTTGACTTTCATGCTCATTTGTTAATGAAAGCTGCAAAGTTGACAAGGAGCAATCTTTGACAGCTTGGGCTCCAAATTTCAAGCAAAATTAGCTGACATGGGAAGAAAAAGAGACTAGCTTGAACATTTTTTTACTGTTGTGATGATAACACAGTATTTCATAAACCAGTTATACTAACATTGTCATAAGGACATTCTCAACAAAGTAGAAAAGTAACAAACTGATGGTTTTGGAGGGGAGGTTTGCTTGTTTCTTTGTCCTTTTTTCACAGAATCTTAAAATTTAAGTATTGAAAGAGACTTTGGAAAGGATCTAGTTCACTCCAACCCAGTACAGGAAATCATTTCTACAATATCTCTGACAGATGGCTATCATGCTTTTTTTAAACACCTCCAATCCACCTCTAGAGGCAGTCTGTACTATCATTTAATGCATGTCAGAAAAATCTTCCTGATGTCCAGGCAAACTCTACTTTCTCAAGGATAGCTAAGGAATTCTGGGGGTTGAAATCCACATTTGTTAAATTGAGAAGAAATTGAGGAGAAACACTGCTCTAGCCTGGTGAATTTTTCCCATGATATTCTGCTTAGCAATTCTATAAGCTTGTTGAAATAATTTCCCCTAAAAGTCTCTGTCTCTGTCTGTGTGTGTGTGTGTGTG
>JANHFL010008060.1:250641-265551 GCA_032468155.1 Oxyrhabdium leporinum
TGTGTGTGTGTGTGTGTGTGTGTGAGAGAGAGAGAGAGAGAGAGAGAGAGAGAGAGAGAGAGAGAGAGAGAGAGAATACCCATGCTCCAATTATTTGTTTTCCAATACCATGGATCCTAAGATGATATAGCCCTTCCTCTCAAAATTTCCCAGTGGTTATATATTGTCAGAGATCAGATCTAGGATAGTCAATCCCTTTCTGTCTTCTTCAGTTTTCTGGAATATAAAAAAGACAGGAAGATCACTGAAAAATATTTGGAAGCTCTCAGACTTAGTCAAGTTACTTTTCCAATGAATGTCTGCGAAGCTAAAATATCTCATTGTGAACATGTCTCTTTCCTGAAAAATGTTATAATCAGATCCAGGAGGTCATTATCCAGATTGTCTGGCTGCCTTGTCAGTCTATAAACACACCACAACATAATATCATTGTTATCTTCCTTTTTTTGCATATTTTCCAAATACTTTCAGTTGGATTCCGGTGTTCCTTTTAGTTTAGAAAATTAGAGCATTGTTTAACATCAGATGCCCAACTGAGCTGGAGTTAAATTGAATGCGCTGGTTGGTGTAACTGGAACATCAGCATGAAAACAAGATACAGAGATAGCATTATACACAAATTATCATTGTGAATGAACCCATAGTTCAGCAGTGCACTAACAAGCAAAATTAAAAAGACTATTAGACGTAATAAACTGTTGATGTATATGACAGAAATGTTATGGAAATCAAGAGAGCTGAAAGATACATTAGATATATAGTGATATTTTCTCCATTAAGCAAATTGTAATTAGACATTCTGAGGATTAATTATATTAGCAAACTCATTCAGATGCCAGCATAAATTGGGAAAACATATTTTGTAATATTTAAAATGTTTACATATTTTAATGCTGAATATACCCATTATCTACTTGTATTTATTAACAGCACTTGTAACCATGTGTATTTATAGCACTATATCTGGGACTTGGTATACGTAAGAAAAAATATATACAATAGTTTATTAGAATTCCAAAAGTATGATCTTTTCATATATCTTGTATCTGCTAGATAGCCAGTTACAAAGCAGCTTAGAGTTGGAAAAAAATTGCCAGCTGTGAATAAATTGTACCTAGAGGACATAACTGATTGTATTAGAGTATATTAAATTGGAAATAATTGGGGAAGTATTCAAAATTCATTATATTTTGGTTTGGATGGCTTAATTAAAAGAAAATGATGATAATATTCAGAAAAAAATGTCATATTTTTCAAGGTTGCAACACAGAGACATATAGAAGTTTTAGAACCAATGGGCCTTAATTGTTATCTTTCTCTTTTTAATTTTGCTTCCAAAAAGACAATAATAATTGATCAGATTGTGTTAGAAATCTTTCTGTTACCCTTGTCCAAGAAAGAAAAGGGGTACTTTATCTTTTGTATTATCATTTGTGGACAAGACTTTCTAACCCTTAAATAAACCTTAACTGATGATCTCTTGTGGAACTGGACTTAATTTGGCTCAAAGACTTTTTCATTTTCTGTGAAGTCATTTAACAAAGCAGGAATGAGAAAAGGGCAAAGGTTATATTATTAATAAAATTAATTGGTTAGGTGAAGAGAAACTGAAATATAGCTAGTTTCTAATTAATGCGATAGGCCTATTACATATGACCTTTTCTTTTCGGAGCCATTACTTTGCTTTAACTTTATTTAAACTGTGCTTAAGGACCAATCTAAATAAATAAATAGAAATGAGAGTATTAATATGCTGGAGACACGTCTTCTGAATATGATCTAGCCCAAAAGGAACATTTTAGAGTCACCCTAATTGCAGCAAGGCAAGGGAAAGTCAATTTTAAATTTCTAACTTTGGTAGATCAAGCTGATATTTATTTAACGCCCTACCCCCCACCCCCCCAAAAAAATGAATAATAGGCTTTGAAGAGCCAGTTTGGTCTAGTGGTTAAGATCCCAGGCCTGAAACCAGGAGATTGTAAATTAGTGCTACCTCAGACACAAAGCCAGCTAAATGATATTGAGCCAGTCACTTCTCCTGCGCCTTAGGGAGCCAGCAATGGCAAACCCATTTCCAAAATCTTGCCTAGAGAACTGCAGGAACATGTCTAGGCAGTCAGCGGGAGTCAACACCAATTCAAAGGCAAAAGGAAAAAAGAAAGGGGGAAAAAGAAAGGGGGAAAAAAGTGACTTGGCTTTGCCAAGTCACAGTCTTTATGTTTAAGTACCAGTCTAAATAAATAAATAGAATTAGTACTGTTAATAACTTTGGCTAGAGTATGCTTTCACGTATTTAGATGATTTTCTAAATAAAAATAAAAATAATAGGCTTTGGCCATGCCACAGTCTTTGTTAGCCCTTCAGTATAAGGCAGGTTAGGAAAGAGATAGCATAAGAATTACAGAATTATTTATTCCTGCAGAATATTAATTTATATTTTGTTTATCATATTGGTAAAGCCACTCATCTAGTCACTAGATTTATGGGACAAAAGCAATATTAGAAGGATTTTTAACTCTTATGTATACTTTTATCTTTCAGATATTCTGAAAATATTTACCTGTCATTATGCATATACGTTTTTGTTGTGTACAAACACTAGCCTTTTATTCCAAAGCAAAGGCAAGTTAACACTTAAAAATGGCTATATTCATTACTTAACAAATATTTGGCTTAATTCATCCAGCCAATAGAAGCTTTTTTTCTGTTTTATAGAGAAAAATGTCTGAACTTTGAATCCTGATACTTTAAGTGCACTCCAGATATCTTTATTATATTCTCAATGGCATGCTTACCCTTGTTTTGCATATATATTATGATTTGTGTTTGGCTGCATTGCTATGTTTGTTCAGCAATTGTTGAAAGGAATTTTGAACTCTGGAAGTCCACTTCAAGTTGTTTCACTAAGAAAGATTTGCAAAAAGTTATGCTCTTTTGCCTCATCCATTTAAATTATTACCATATTTATGGATATATCAACCAGAGCTTCCAAGAAGATTTCTTCATTTGTAGATGAAACTTACATTATCCTGTAATGGGAAAAGGCATACAAATCTTATTAAATACAAGCAAATTGCTTAATCCCTTGGCATAGCATACCCTGATATTTTGAAATGCACAAATCAAGTAGTACAGCCAAGCTCATCCTAAACCCACTGCCTCCTCCAATGATTCATTTAAGACTGTGTCTAGAAGGTGGCTCTTTTTACCACTTCATGACTGAGATAAAATCAGCTTCTGAGTACTGTAATTTCTCAGCCGAACTACACAACTTAGAATAACATTATAAACAAGTACATGCATAAAATTGCAATATGAAACAAACTTAATTTGTTGGAAAGGCAAGTCTTGATACATGATCTCCAAGTCCTTCTCGTGATATTACTGAAGAGCTGATCACAAACACAGTAAGATTGTTTGCAGCAGAAAGTGTTAGTATATGTAAGAAAGATTCCACATGAGTTGAAAACCTGAAAGTACCAAGTTACAGCTCAAGTAATTCTAGCTCAATTATATGAGAAGGCACCCTTGTGAAGATGAATGTGCAGTTCTGATGGATGATACTTGTTCATTGATGTCACAGCAGAAGCATCTTCTGGGAAGGATATAAAATAGCTTCTAACCTCTGTATGATCAGCTCTGCTGTTGGGACTATAGGAAGGTTTGAAGGAATGTTTTGCATCAACAAAGCTTAGACAAAGGGACCTCTGAAAGCTCCTTGGTGAAACAACACAGTCTCCTTCTTGGTGAAACAACCATTCTCCCCCAACAGTGAAATAAAGAGAAGCAACCAACATGCTTCACTTTGTTCTGCTTCTGAATTTTGTTTTATTATATTCTTGCTATGGGAGAAGGCTGAGTAGAACCTTCCACCCCAGGTTGCCAATGTACTTCTAAGCCGGAAAGGATTGCTCGTGAAGGACACTGAAGGAGACCTGATGGGGACCTCCTTGGGTGGATGTCAGAGGATTTCCAGACTGGGAGGATTTTCTGAATATTGAAAGAAATCTGCTATTGCTATGAACCTGAATTAATTTCAGCTAAACTTACTTAACTGCAGTTGAATATTTTACTATGCCAAGTTTGATCATAAATAGGGAATTTTATTTATAGCGTGTTTCAAAAAGATGTAGGATCAAACCACTTGCTTTGGCATACAGGAATGAAAGTTCCTGAAGCCCATATTATAGTCTATTTTATGTACAGTCCAATGAACATTCTGAACATTTAACCTGATGTGAAATTAATGGACTATATAAAACTAGTGTTTTATACATTGCATTGACAGTTGGTTTAAAATATTATTCATCTCTTAGTATCAGAGATATGTTACTTTTCAGCAAATATTCCAGTACCCTCTATTTACTCCTTGGGTTTTATCATTCTTAACAAGAAAATTATGCATAGTTTAAAGGCTGAATGTTGATTGAATATTGACCTTTTCAAATATAAGAATGGGAGATAAAGATCTCTACATGTTTTAAGAAATTTGTGAAAACTTTTCTCTTGACTAAAAAAATGTATTTATGGTGCAATGCAGAATATTCATTTAATACATATAGCATTCAAAAAGTAACATTCCACAAATGTAATTATTTAGGTATTCTAACTAAACTATCTCCTTTCCCTCTTAGGCTGTTGATATACTTCTACAACATGGGGCTTATGTTAATGTTCAAGATGCAGTCTTTTTTACCCCTTTACACATTGCAGCATATTATGGTCATGAACAGGTATGGCAAATATTGTCACTCTTGCTCACATATGCACATTTTTATGTACAGTATGTTTAATAAACAAGAGAAAGTGATGCGGCCATGGATTTTTCCCACACATGCATTCCAAATAGTTTCATTTGAAATAATAATTTTTTTTAACATTTCTTGCAATAGCTCAAGAGATGCTGGGTCTCATTCCCTGACGTTCTGACATAGGATTCCACTGATAACTCCTAAAATATTGTCACAAATAGCTGCTCCCAGTTAGTAGGAGGGGACCCTGCCTCTTGTTTCCATTATTATGGGGTCCCAATCAGTAGTGCTACCCAGAACAATAAAGCATAGATAGTAAATAACAGCCATTACTTTTTGGTCTTACTTCTAATGATGTTTGAGTCTCTATGATTTGTGTTTATGTTAGAAGAATCTGGTACTCAGTATACCCCAAAACCTTGCTTATGCATTCAAGCAAGCATGTTCTTTAGGCACTGTATATTTCCTGTGGTGCTGCAATATTAGATAAAAAAAATAGATTAAAAAAAAACAGAGAACCACTTACAGAATTAATTTGAAAAGTGAATCCAACAAAGAATCTAATCACACATTCAGCTACAGTAACAGTATGTGCAATATTTGCTTTTCTGGAATGCTTCTCTTTGAGATTTCTATAATTCAACTCATCCAGTTACAGTAGAAAGATCTTTACATGTAGGACTTTGAGGTTGACTTACTTTGTTTTGGTATAAGTTGCTTTGGAACAAATAGTCACAGTTGGTGAAATTATGCTAAAATGCATATGGTGCTTTCATGATAAGATTTTGGCTTTGAAATGTAAACTATAGCTAAGTTCTGGGCAGTTTATTTTATTTTGCTATTTATATCAGTAAATAAACTAATAAGCTATTGACAGTTCTTACTAACAGCATCATATTTTAAAAGGAATGGAAACTCCACCTAAAAGTCTGTCAACATGCAATTTCTTTATAACTCAAGACTACCAATCTTGATTCTCATCATAACAGTTAAATACACTATAACATCATTTTGATGTTAAGTACACTACAACATCATTTTGATGTTAAATACACTATAACATCATTTTGATGTTACAGAAAAGAATGATCCCTAATAGGAGGGCTTGTCATAATACATTTTTCTTTGATTTCATAGAACATGTAAATGTAGCTTAAATGTAGCTTAAAAATTTCACGCTGACTAATAAAATCTTATCAGGTAACTCGACTCTTATTGAAATGTGGTGCTGATGTGAATGTGAGTGGAGAAGTTGGAGATAGACCTCTTCACTTAGCTTCTGCGAAAGGATTTCTCAATGTTGCAAAGCTTTTGATGGAGGAGGGCACCAAAGCAGATGGTAAGTTATTAGAAATATAACCTTGATGTTGTCCTTTTGAGATCTCCAATTTGTAATGTATCTGATTACTTAAACCTATATGTGAATTGCAATATTTCTGTTCACTAAAGGTCCTGGCCATATACTTCTTTCCTGTGGTCCTTTTCTTTTCAGAGTTTCTTGACCTTCTTCTATTCTTCTTTTTTGACATTCTGCTGATGGGGTTATTACATTAGTTCTATCTTACTTGTTCTCTTTGGAAACTAAACCCAAGGTAACAGCAAAAAAAGGTTTAGACCAGACCAGGGCCATTGTACCTGAGCTTCAAAGATTCAGAGAAGCATAATATGCAGCAAAGTTAGATTTATCGGTTCCTGTTTGCTACCATGTAGTGCTTTTCTGGATTTTGGCAAGCCGGATATGGTAGCCCTAAATCGAACCAACTCAGCCAATGGCAATCCATGGACTGTGTCCTTGGTGAGACCCTGGACAACCATATCACCATCATCCTCACCAAACCTCAGTGACAACCAGGACAACTATATCACCATCACCAAAGCTCCTGACCTCTGCAAAATTCCTTGGGATATTAAGTATTTGGGATTGAATTATTCTGCTTTATTGACTTATTTTTACCCAATAATAATATACTATAAAAGACAAGGAAACAAGCAGGTGTTCAAAATTCTAAATTGCAGTCAAAATGTCATCAATTGTAGATAAAGTATTAGTAGAGGATAAGAAGAATGATAAGCAAGATAAATTCAGCCAAGTATATTTTACTTTTAATAATATTTAACCTTTAATATTGATTCCTATATTTTAATAACTGTTTTATATGTCTGTTGTTTTATCTGATTATTGTATGCTGATCAGAGTCACATTCCATGGGATGGGCAGAGATGCACATTAGATTGATTAATAAATAAAATTTAGAAATACAGATTCAATTCAGTAAATAATTTATTTAGAAGGTATTTAGGGCTACCTGATCTGGGTTGCAAAACTGAAAGGGGTACAAAAAATTCTAACAGATCTCAGATATGATAGCTCAAATACAATATCAGATCAGACCATTGATCCATCAGCCCAGTGTTATCTATTTTGGTTGGCTCTGCAGCCTCAGACTAAGTTTGCACCCTAAGTTGAAGATCCTTTTAAACTGGATTGACCAGGAATCCTCTGTAAAGAAAACATAAGCTGTATTCCTGAGCTATGCTATAATCTCTTCTCTGGAGGGGCCAAAAGCCAGGAGGAGTCTGGTAGCACCTTTTCAGACTGATGTGTTTTATTAAAAGGCATGAGCTTAGCTGTACTGCAGCTGACTTTGTCAGATGCTAGGAGTGGCTCAACTGCTGTGAGATTTAACTTGGGGTGAAGAGGGGGGAAAATGGGGGAAAGAGAGCTTTAATTGTGTCCCTTGGGAAAGTGTATTAAAGATGGTTTAACCAAAGGCTTCATAGAAAGGTTGGCTTTTCAGAGAAGTTTTGAAGGACAAGAGAAAAGTTATCACAAATAGGTTTCTTGAGAGGTAGTTCTGGACACAAAATGATTAGTGGAGAATTGGCAGCAAGCAATCTTTAACAAGGAAGATGGTGGGGCTGATCGCTAGGTTTACCATTTTGCTACTGTGGTATAATTTTTTGCAGAAATAAAGAGCAAGATGTAAATTTGCACTTCTTTCCATAGCAAACAGACATTGATCAGATATACTTGCCTCTGGAATGAGGATGCAGCCTTCAGTTTCTGCTCCTTGAAGCCATGCTTGTCTTTGTAGCTATTGAAAAAGCAGCAGCTGTACAAGTAAAAAAAAACCCCCAAAACCTCTACCCTTCAACCACTTGCTCAGTAGAGAATTTCATAACTTAAAAAGCTAGTCATTAGTAAATGCCCTTTTTATATTAAATATGCTGATTCATCTATTATAAAGACAAAGATTCCTGTAGAACCGACCTCCATGTAATTTTCTTAGTAACAATACAAAAAAATGGTTTCTCGTTGCTTTCTTCCAGCCGTTTTTAATTCAAAGGTGCTTTTTAAAAAGGCGTCTGGACTGGGTTTCCCCCCCCCTTGAGGATGAAGAAGACATTTTGCTTCTCATCCAAGAAGCTTCATCAGTTCTGGCAGGATGGGGGGTGGTGGCATTATGGAAGGATTAGTTCTGACCAGACGGGTGTGTGTGTGGAAGGATCATATTTCTTTGTAGTCATCTGGTCTTAGCACTCGCTCTGAGAGCTCTTGAGGCCACTTGTGGGTTTATCTGTGCACTCAGGGTCACCTGAATCAGAGTGCAAATAGGGGTGGAATCTTTTTGGAACTGCCAAAAGGACTGCATTGTAAACAGAGGTGGTGTCTTATCTTTCTCCCTCTGTTGAGAGAGAATTGCTCAGTGTTAACATAAATGGCCTCTTTTACCACTCTTTCAAACCAATGGTCCTCTCTATCCAGAATGGGGACTTTGCTGTCTTCAAAAGAGTGACCTCTTCTTTTTCAAGGAAAAAACAATCCAGTTGCCTTTCGTAAAAAGCACCCTTGAGACAACTATGACCTGGATTACGTTTTTAACTTTTCAGTATATTCTGCAACCATAGAATTTTGTAAAGGTCTCCCATCCAAGTACTAAGCACACCTGTCCTTGCTTAGATGGTTCTTTAAATTTTCTTAAAATGTTTTTTTCCAGTTTTTCGCAGACCACCCTGAAGCTTTGGTCTTCCCATTCTTCTTCCTCCTTATTTCTGCAGTATTATTCTGCTATGTTTGATAGGGAGTCATATTATCCTCTCTTCCTACTCCATAGTACCACTAGTATGAATTTAACATATTCTCTGCGAGTTACGAATACATTACATATCTCCTACTCCTTCATTAAAAATGGTAGGAGCAGCATTATTGAGATTTGTAAGTTATTCTTTTTTTTTCCACCAAGAGCCCTTGATATTTAAAGCTTGATTTGTGTGCACTGAACCAGTATAATTATAATACCAGGAGATGGAGAAGGACTGGAAGAAAAGAAGATACATTCTTCCCACCATACCTGTTTTTTTTAAGTCTTATTATCAGTTTGTTAATGTATTCCTAAAGAGAAAAAATCAGAACATTTTTACAGATGATGTATTTTAAAAGAAAAAAGAGAGAATGAAGCTAGGAACCTAGAAGATGAAAATGTTGCATTCTCAAAGCCTCATATCTGAAACTTCAGATCTCCATGGCAACTGAGGACTAAATTGCAAGCTTTAAGTGAAGGAAAATAATTCATTATTTACAATTAGCCTTTGAAATTCACACACACATTGCTTCAATACTTTGACCTATCCAAGTATAACAGCCATTTAAGACTAGGCTTTCAGATCCAGGAAATTGAAGAATAGGACCAATTGCTATTGAGACAGAACAAAAAAGTCCAAATGTTGCCAAACGGGGCTAAACGCTGGCTGAATGAAAAGCAGTGTCAAGGGTTTCATTCCCTTTTTCCTCTTGGGAAAGAATCCTAAGGATCCTTGGGCACCCATTTTTTTTAATGATATTTGGGAGTTTTAACTAAAAATTAGTCCACCAATAGTGCTTCAAAGTCTGATCTTGAGAAGAAGGAAGAATGTTCAGGTGCGGATATATTAAGAACATTTGGCTTCTATCTTCAACTGGTCCAGAATAATGGTGGTGTGGGCAGTGATGGGAATGCCACGGTATGCCCATGTAACACCTCTGTTTTGCAAACTGCATGAAATGTGAGTTTGCTTTTGGCTACAATTCAAAGTGTTGGTCCTTACCTACAAAGCCTTACATGGCATAGGGCCTAGTTTCTTGTAGGACCTCACCAGATATTCTATAGTATCTGCCCAGCTGATCTGATCTGGCAGGGTTTAATCTAACTGTCTACAGAGGCTTTTTTAAAAAATATGGCACTTGCTAAGATCCTTATTATTTATTAATTGGTTAGATTTATAATTCGCCTTCCAAGAATTCAAGGAAGGTTATTTTGCCATAACGTTAATCCTATAAGAGTTGAGAAAGAAACCTGAAGTCACTCAGTGAGTTTCCAGGATTAAGGTTCAACTTGAACCAATCCAATTGCAAAACCATTTTGGTTGCTTAATATGCGATGTTTATTATTGAGTTTCCAAGTTTATTTGTGTGTGTGTGTGTATAAACACCTACCCAAATTTGGCTCCTTTTTTTTTCAAAATTCCATAGGAGTCAGACAGAACTCAGCATTATAAAGGTATCAAAGCAGCAGTATATTGAATAATAGTCATTAAGTGAACAATTAAGCAAACAAAATTTTCAATATACATTTCAAGTTTCTCATATGTTATACTTATGCATGCTCGTGAATGTATAGGCATTCACAATATGAACACATCAATATTTCAAATACATAGAATGAATTTCCTTTCCATTCTTTTTAAAACTTTAAAAGCTTGCACAGACTTCTGGTCACTTCTAATAAAGGTACGGTGCACTGCAGCTGCGAACTTTGGACCTTATTCCCATGAAATAGTGCCCCTATTTTGCCTCTTAAATTTGCAGTAGTGTTAAATTCAGCTTGCCTGTGGTGATCAGAAGAAGCAGTCCTTTCTTAATTTTTATCTATGACACATTTGACTGTTCTTACTCGTTACAAGCAGCTGTTTCTTGTAACCCCATATGTTATAAGTGGAGCGCAGTATAATGTCACTGTTTAGTTCAATATTGGATTTTGTGAAATCCATTATACAACAGCGGGCTGTCTTATTCATACACAATAGGAACTCTCTCAAGTTAAGGTCAAATGCTGCCAGTGCTGTTTCATGTTTAAAATCTTTACCCATGTGGGGAGTCCAATAGTAAATTGGAATGTTTCTGGAAAGATAGTTTTTTTGATATTTTGTGTTCTGCATATCCTTGGGCATATGAAACTTGAATGTTGGCACCACCTTCCCAGAGGTGCATGGGGTCATCCTGTCAGTGTCAGAAAAGAACTAAGTGAGTCAACATGTTTTTCTCTTGTCCTGAGGCTATACCTACCTACACAGCTGAGGTACAACAGTGGCAGGAAAAATAAGATTCTTAGAGTTTTTTTTCAATAACTTCTATATATATAGAAATGGATGTGTGTGTGTGTGTATGTTCCAGCATAACTCTGGAATGCCTCCAGCAATTTCAACCAAACTTGGTACACATATGACTTACTCTCTGGAAAAAAATACTGTGGGGGTAAGACACCCCTAGCACCCCTAGGTTTGTGTGTGTGTGTGTGTGTGTGTGCATGTGTGTATGTTCAAGCATAACTCTGGAACGCCTCGAGCAATTTCAACCAAACTTGGTACACAAATTACTTACTATCTGGAAAAAAATACTGTGGGGGTAAGACACCCCTAGCACCCCTCAGTGTGTGTGTGTGTGTGTGTTCAAGCATAACTCTGGAATGCCTCCAGCAGGTACACAGATGACTTACTCTCTCGGAAAAAATACTGTGGGGCTAAGACACCCCTAGCACCCTAAGGGTGTGTTTGAATCCTCCACATATTTTTATAAAAGTGGGCTACTGAAAACTCTCAGCCCATGTTCTATTGTAGTATATGCAAACTTCATCTGCTGTAGCTCCAGGCTGAGGCCCACTGCCAGGCTTTGAGCCCTTCAGAATCGGGATGTGGAAGTGATGGGTGAGCGTGGGCACACATCCCCACTTGTGCAAGCAGCAGGCAAGAGGGGGGATGCACAATTCATTTGCATGAGCAGCAAGCAAGCATAGTCATGTGGGGTCCATTTGCGCAAGTGGTGGATGTGCATACCTGCTGCTCAAGGAAATGAAGTGGTGTGTGCCTGTGTGCTTACCTGTCACTCACACAGAATTATCCCCTCTCCCGTCCCCCAGTTAGTCCACAAAGCCAGAGAGTTTGAGGAACCTTGCTGCAGAGAATGTATCACCATTACTAAGCTCCTTCATTGATTGCCATACATTGACTACACAATGTACAGGTAATCTTCAACATATGACCACAGTTGAGCCCAACATGTCTGTTGCTAGTTGTCAAGTGAGTTTTATCCCATTTTACAACCTTACTTGCCATTGTTGTTGAGTGAATCACTGCAGTTGTTAAGTTAGTAATATGGTTGTTAAGTGAATCCAGCTTCCCCATTGACTTTCCATGTCAGAAATTCACAAAAAGTAATCACATGACCCCAGGACATTGCAACTGTCTTAAATACATGCCAGTTACCAAGCATCCAAATTTTGATCATATGACCACAGGGCTGCTGCAACAGTTGTGTGAAAAATGGTCATAAGTCACTTTTTTGAGTGTCATTGTAACTTGGATCAGTCACTAACAAATGGTTATAAATTGAGGACCACCTGTATACATATGCCCACAAAGGAAGTATCTGAAGAAATGGAATATATCTCCCTAATATTTTTTTTAATAGCTTAATGTATAATGTGTCTGTGCCTAAGTCTGAACAGAACCTGTCTCACTCTAATTTCAAATACTCCCTTCTACCCAATCGTTGAAACTATGAAAGTTCTCTTTTGTATCAAACTTGATATGTCCAACTGACCCTGTTGCTGTTGCTTCAATTTCTGAATATAGTTAGCTGCAAGTTGGGCTGCCAAACAACGTTTGAGTTTTTCTTCAGCTAGCATTAAGATTATCCAATTATATTCACTTACTTGAAGAATCTCATCAAACTCAGTGGAAATTACTTCTAAGAAAATACGTATGGGAGTGTATTGCATAGAATCTGTAGAGATCTCTGTAGAAATGTTCCTGCATGCAGGTTACTAGCAGCTCCAGCTTAATCCATATTTTCCAAATCTGATCATGCTGAATCTCTATATATTCCACTATATAATTGCAAAGCAAGTACCAAAACTGAATCTTTGCATAAAACAATTATTTTAATTTAGGGATTGTATATGTTGTAAGTAGTGGTGGGATTCAAAACTTTTACTACAGGTTCTGTGGGCGTGGCTTGGTGGGCATGACTTATTGGTCATGTGACTGGGTGGGCGCGGCCCCTGCACCCCATTTTGGGCCTAGTGGGCCTCCCTGCATCCTCCTGGGAGCCAAAATGGGGCACAAGAGGGCTGCACCGCACTCCCCATGCCCCATTTCAGGCCTAGTGGGCCTCCCTGCACTTACCTGGGAGCCAAGATGGGGCACATGGGGAACTCCAAGAAGGGCGGGGCAGGTGGGGGCGGAGCCAGCCAGAATCTTTCCTACCAGTTTGCCTGAACCAAACCGGCTGAAGCCCACCACTGAGTGTAGGCCTCCTTCTCCCAACCTCTGCTCTGTATCAGAGTTTTTTGGAGGTGTAGGCACATGGCTGTAAGAGTCCTTATTGGTTCCTTTGATAACAGTTTGTCAGGACGAAGGTGTCTGAGGACAGGTTCAGCCACAGTCATTTTGACCTGGCATTCCATGGACCAAATCAAATCAATCTTTATTACAGTCATAGACCAGCACAAAAATTAAACATTAAATATATTCTCTAGAAATTATTGGAAAATAACTAAATGAAATAGCTATAGGAATATGAATAAATATCCTTAGTTCCTTAGATGTTTTTTCCTTATCAGTGCAAAAGCACAAAATTTTCTCATTTCACAAGTGGTGGCTGGATTTGAATCCTGAAGGAGATGATTCACATAGAAATTATCTGATATCCCTAGAAATCTCTCTTATAGAGGGAGATTGTACTTTGATCTGATGTCCCTGTAGAACTTGCAGTGTAATAGGACATGTGAGATATCTTCAACTTCTTTATTGCCACATGTACACATTCACTTAGCTATTGGGATTTTATCATACATGCCCTGCAGGAGTGTTGAGGGGAGGCTATTAAGTCTGGCTCTAAAAAAATGTTATTCTACTCTTAGGAAAAGTCAGATCTTTCAGATACCTTGTTTTTTCCCACACACACCATTTAATCCGATTTCTGCTGTGAGGAGATATTCTATTGAGTTCTAGCTGAAATACTGTGTCTATTATTCTATTGGTAACCATTTGCTTGGCTTGATCGTAGCCTAGGGATAGTAAAAACAATGGGGAAAGTCTATCAAAGGCCAGCTTATGCTCTATCACCTGTTTGCAGAGAGAAGGAAAATTGTCTATTGAATTTTCAACCAGTAAATTATCTTTCGGGCTCTCACCGGAATTTTAGACATTCCTGTCTCAATCCTCAACTAGACATTTGATGTCCTGCTAGGTGCAGCTAAAATGGATTGCATGAATTTTGTTTGTATGGTTTCTAAAGACTCTCTGCGTCACTGTTTTAGCCTCAAAGAATTTTAAAGTTGCAGGAACTAGTTGTCCTCTACCTGTGTAAATAAAGTGTTTGACAGCATTTGAGGACCTAAGCGCTGATTGCATCATGTGGTCCAGATGTGTCTTCCAAATACCTTTCATATGGGAAACCATGCCAATATACTTGAATGTATTAACCTGTTCTAGATCGTATCCTTTTCATCTCCAAGAGTATTGAATAGCTCTTTTAGCAAAAACTAGGATTTTCGATTTATGGATCAGATTATTTTGTCTACAGTATTTTAATGTTGCTGAAATAGCTCTCTTGAGTCTAATAGGAATTTGTGAAATAATAGCAGTATCATCAGCATAAAGAAATATTAGTATTTTGCATTGTGCTATGTTGGGAGGATGGAAGTCTGGGTTATGTAGAAGATCAATCAGGAAATTAATATAAAGATTGAAAAGGGAAGAGGCCAAGATATATCCCTAGTGAACTCCTCTTTGTACACTTATTGAGCCAGATAAAGTCCCTTGTGGGTTCTACCTTACTTTTAAGGTAGCGTTACAATATAGTTTTTGTATGAGAGAGATTTATCAATACCAGTACTTTTTA
>JANHFL010008060.1:274614-286461 GCA_032468155.1 Oxyrhabdium leporinum
AGAGAGAGAGAGAGAGAGAGAGAGAGAGAGAGAGAGAGAGAGAGAGAATGGATAGATAAACAGAAGATTTTTCTAATCTTGTGTATTTGTGTTCTTATCTATTATTGACTAAATATTCTCAATAACTGATTTGATTTTGTTTTCAAAATTCTTCTATTTCATCCAGTGCATGTACCTATGGCAAGAACATAGAACTGGTGAAGTTTCTTCTTGATCAGAATGTAATGAGTCTCAATCACCAGGGTAGAGATGGACATACAGGTAAATTACTGAGGATCAGTTTGTGTTGTGTCTGTGCAAGAGCCAAGGAAAGAAAATGTATATGATCAAAAACAATGATTAAAAGAACTGTTCTGTAATAGACCAGCCAATAATTAGGCCAACAAATTAACATTCACAGAAGTATGAATGCAATAAATGCAACAGCTATGCAACTGTCTTTAAACGACATACATTCCCTGACATGCAGTGATGCTGAAGTGTAATCCAGGCTTAAATCAATCTTCTCCAGGGGAGTAGTCTACGCTGGGAAGTTAAAAAGACATCGTGGTAGTAGGACCTATCTATGTAATCATCTGAAATCAAGCTCAACCAAAATCAAATCTACTTCTTCTTATACCCTTTAAATCAATTTTATTATTCTGTAATCCTTTATATTGTTATGAAAATCTTTCTTATAACGATGCTTTTCTTTCTCTCCCTCCTCCTCCTCCTCTTCCAGGGTTACATTCTGCTTGCTATCATGGCCATATCCGCCTCGTCCAATTTTTGCTGGACAATGGAGCTGATATGAATCTAGTAGCCTCTGACTCCAGCAGGTCCAGCGGTGAAAAAGATGAACAAACCTGTTTGATGTGGGCCTATGAAAAAGGTAGTATTCTTTGGGTATTCGTCTTTGTGCATTAAAAAAGAAGGCATTACAAATCAGAAAAGCAGAACAACGCAGGAATCTTTTGAAAATGGCTGACCATATGCATCTGCTTCTGACACTAAGAGAATGCAGAAGACCAAGTATTGGATTTATGCTCTCAGAAATGCTAACCCGGTTGCCAAAGTTTGAATTCCACGCCAATTCAATCTTGACCTTTCTCAACACCTATAAAATAAAAATCCATAATTGTATGCCTGAAAATAGACAAGTTTTTTTTAAGTCTTCCCCCCCCCCATTATCACTGAACAAGGTTTCACAGACAGCATTACAATACAGTTATCCATAAAGTTCATTACGAAGTCAAGAACTACTATTGATTTTATGCAGAAAGAAACCTTGGTTCTGTTGCAAAGGGCAGAAGCAGACACCGCTTTTAAAGACAGAGAGCTATTTTTGATTTCCTGCAGAAATCCTGCAAGAAAAGCTGCATATTACACATTTTGCAGGTCTGGTCTGATAGCACCTCATTTCTACTTCTCTTTTTCCTCCAAACTCATCTAGAAAATTGTCGAGCTCTGGAAGCTATTTCCTTCATGCTTATCCATCGCTGAGCCAAAATATGTTTTGACATGGAAATGTGCCCAAATTCGCATAAGCTTCTATTCATTCTGAAGTCATCAACAACCATTCTTGAGTGTGACATTTTTATGGGTTATAAATTTGAGATTGTAATCTCATGTCATTTGGAGTGAATTCCAAGCTGGTTTTAAATGCATTTTAGCCCAGGATTATTTAGCTTTATAAATATACTGGTACATTAGAAATAACCGCTTTTTTATGTACTGCCAGTTCTTTATCACTTGACTGGTTTATCACATTTACATATTCTCTGAGCAATGTTCAGTCAGGTTAAACAAAATTACAATATTTAAAACATTCAAAATGTTATGTTTTTTGAAAAAAGAAAACATTATTTTTTAAAAAAAATCTCATAAAGAAGATATCCTTAAAAGAATGTAATGCCCTACAATATGAGAAGAGATTAAAACTGGTTTTGAATTGGGGACCAAATGTGTGTTTGTGTGTGTGTGTGTGTGTGTGTTTTCTCTCATAGTTACAGGTAATCCTCGACTTATGACCACAATTGAGTCCAAGATTTCTGTTGCTAAGTGAGATAGCTGTTAAGTGAGTTTTGCCCCATTTTATGACCTTGCCACAGTTGTTGTGAAGCACTACAGTTGTTAACATAGTTGTTAAGTGAAACTGGATTTCCTATTGACTTTGCTTCTCTGAAGATTGCAAAACATGACCCAGGAACACTGCAACCGTCATAAATATGAGTCAGTTGCTAAGCATCTGAATTTTTGATCATGGGGAAGCTGCAATGGTCGTAAGTGTGAAAAAAACTCTCGTAAGTCATAAGTTTTTCAATGCCATTGTAACTTTGAACGGTCACTAAATGAACGGTTGCACGTGACTTTGAATGGATTATATTATTGCCATGGTATGTGTGATGTATCCAAGAATACAAGATGTTTTATGGTGCCTTTAAATTCAACAACAATACTGTTCGATATTTCATGATGTACTTTTGAGCTGTGTTCTTAGATTCTTTGTTGGCAGTGTGGTACCTTTGTGTTGTTTTTGTTTGCTTCTAATGGCAATTGCTATTTTTCAGGACACGATGCTATTGTCACCCTTTTGAAACATTACAAAAGACCCCAGGATGAATCCCCTTGTAATGAATACTCTCTACCTGGAGGAGGTGTGGTGTTGTTAAACTATTCACTTTGCATGGCTAAAAATAACCTTAATAGCAGCTTTGTACCAAAGAACTAGATAGCTATGAGAACAGTCAATGTGAACAGCCTCAAAACAGTGCAGCAAGAGTTAACAGCATAAGTAGACATCATTGCTGACTGCAGAACCTAATCAGTTTCTTAGGGGCCAGATAGAATAATAAGGTAGGAGAGAAGGATGAGATCAGGCCCTTAGCAGGAGACTATTTTAATACACCTGGAGAACAAGCAAGGCATTGAGAAAGAAAGGAAAGGCTAGAGAAATTATAGCAAGGAAGTAGAGGAAATTCAGAGGCTTTACAGATGGACGTAGGCTGAGAGGATAAGATAAGTTCAAGAAATAAGAGCCTAAATGAATAAAAACAGGACTGCCAATAGTTCATAAGGTAAGGAAAATCCTAAGAAGAGCTAAGAAAATGGGAGCTATAAAGGATGTAAAACAAAAATCAGAATCATGTACACTATGTAAGATTTGGCTTCCCTCCTACAATGACTACACAGAAAATGAGTAACTATAGACTTGGGGTCTATCCACTCTTTCAATAAGCAAAGGAAGATGAGAAAGCTCTGATCACATTATACCCTTATATTAATTGTAGGTAAACTGTCAATTATCTGTAGGAGGGGTTAGTCATTGATCTAGTACAGGGGTGTCAAACTGGCGCCCCCCCGGGCCAGATACGTCATGTGTAGGCCACACCGTCCCAGCTCCATGAAGGAAAAAAAGCATCATGAAACATCACATGATGGCAACGTGATGCCACAAGTTTGACACCCGTGATCTAGTAGGTCTGACCATGTCCCACTGACATTATATATCATGGTCTATATAAAACACAATAAATTCGAGTAACATTGAATCAAGGTTAACTGCAAGAAAACAATTTTGCCATTCCATATTACATGTAAGTTTAGGAGGAGAGAAATAATCCATTTTGTGATTGATTTTTTTTTCTGTTATGCATTTCAAAATTCAAGGATATTGCATGTAATGACTGCTGGTTTCAGTCTATTCTTTGAAGCTTGTTTTGCAGCAACCATTGATAAATATATCATAAACAAGAATATGATTTATTGATTGATTATATGACCTCATCAATTTTAACTCCTAGTGACTACATAGATAGATTTCCTCCATAGCGATCTATCTCTACTTGTTTTTTCAAGTCTTTCAACTGTTTGCCACTGTAACTGAGGCACTTGGCATTGGGTCATATTCCTTTTCTTTTTCCTTCTATCTTTCCCAGCATTAGAGCCTTTCCCAGAGGGCTGGGTCTTTGCATAATATGTCCAATCTAGGATAATTTGAGCTTGGTCATTTATGCCGCAAGTGAGAACTCTGGGTTGATTTGTTCAGTGATCAATTGGGTTTTTCTTGGCTGTCCATTCTCAGGAGCCTTTCCAACACCAAAGTTCAAAGGCTCTAATATTCTTAGAACATTAGAATAGAAATATTCTTCATATCCTATCCTACTTCTTTAAAGTCCAACCTTCATTTTGTAGTGTTCAATGGAATACAATGGCCTGCACTATTCTGATCTTTGTAGGTTCAGATAAATCACAGAATTTGAATATCTTTTCCAAGAACTTCATGGCATATTTGCTATTTCTAGTCTACGTGCTGGTCTGTGACGTATTTCTTGACTGCTTGTTCATTTACTATTGATGATTGATCCTAAAAGGTGGAAGCTATCCAACACTTTGATATCTTAATTGTGAATTCTAAGGCTGGTTGTACTCCTGTTTCATTCATTTGATATGTTTTATATTTAATTTTAGTCCCATTTTTTCACTATTTCATACTAGGGCTTTCGGATCCTTTGCATTTTTAGCTGTAAGGGTAGAGTCATCAGCATAGAGCAGGTTATTGAAGTTTCTTCCTCCAATTTTAAAAATGATCACACTTTTCCAATCCAGCTTTCCTTAACATGCAGCATATTCAGTATATACTGTAGATTGAGTAAAGAAGGGGCGGGGGGATATGCAGCTTTGTAGCCCACATTTGCCAACATAGAACCAATCTCTTTGGTTTCCTGTCCTCTACATAAATTTACTATGAGGACAATGAGATGTTCTGGGCTTTCCATTTTTCCTGAGCTTGGCATGATTGACACAATCAAAGGTTTTTCTGTAATTGACAAGGCACACACTGACTTCTTTTTTGTATTCTTTGACTTCCTCCTTTAGACAAGCAGCGTCAGCAATGGTGTCTTGTATTTCTCAATCTTTTGTAAAGCCATCTTGAATATCTGGCATCTCTTTTTCCATCCATTATTTTGCTAATATGTGAAGTTAAGGATATTGCACAATAGTTTGCATGCTCTATTAAGTCTCTTTTTTTGTATTAGAATGTAGAATTCTAATATTCTTTCAATCAGTTGGGTACTGTGTTGTTCTCTAGATTTGCTGGCTTTGCCTGGTTAGAAATTTGATTGATTCCTCTTCTGTGGCTTGTAATATTTCAGTGGGTGTTCCATCAATTCTTGCAGCCTTCCAACTTGGTAATGACAGGAGTACTGATTTAACTTCATCTCCTAGTAGTAGAGGTACTTGTAAGTAAGGAATATCTTTTAAGGTATCCTGGATGTTGACTTCTGTACTATATATTGTTTCAAATTTACATCTTCCTTTGATCTCCTTTGAATTTATTACTATCTGTCCAATGTTGTCTTTCAGCATATCAACTAGAAGTTGGAATGTTCTTCTCGGTTTAGAGATCTTTTGAAAGACTATCCTTGTTTTTCCATCTCTGTTTCCACCTTTGGTGTTTTTGCAGATGTTATAATGCTACTGCGTGTCTCTTCTAACAGTTCTCTGAAACTGTTAAATTCTTTTCTTAGATTTTTTTTGGTCTTTCTTGGCAATTTCTGCAACTTGTTCTGACATTCCAGTTTGCTTTCTTGTCTTTCTTCATTTTTGGCAATCTCTTTTCACTTTCATCCTTAACAACCTGCTTAAGTTCATTCCATAATTCCTTTGTTTCTCTATCAATATAGTCTAGAACTTCAAAGGGATTCCTGATGTACCTTGCAATGGATGGATATATGTTCAAGATGATCATATTGTGGAACTTGACTGGCTGTCCTTTTCTTCTTTAGCTTCACTTGGAGATCGCAGATGAGCAGTTCATGGTCTATTCCATGGCCAACACCTGCCCATGTCTTTTGATGTTATAATTAGACTCTTCCAGATCCTTTTAGTACTAATATAGCCAATGTGATTTCTATACATTCCATGCAGTAATGTCCATGTATAAAGCCATTGCTTTAGTTGTTTGAAGATAAGGGACATTGGAGTGGCTGAAATTGATTAGTCAATTGCCTGATTCATTTTGGATTCTTAAGCCATGCAGTCCAACTACATTGTCCACTTTCATGTTTCCAGCACTGGCATTCTAGTTTCCCATCACAAGCAGCATAAGAGTGATTAGAATTCAGATGTAGACATTTTTCTTTAGTTTCAAATATATATATTCTGATATTTTTTATTATTTCTTTCTGGCCAAGCAGATTTCTGCACACACGGTATGAAGAAATTTAGTGGTTTAAGCTATATGAGAGGCTTATAGAACTTCAGCACAAAATATCAGCAAGGAAATCTTTGCTTAAAACAAATTAATTTCCGTTATACCAAGCTCAATTATAAACTTTACTAAGAAAATAGCTAACGCAGGAACAATACTGAATTCAGTCTTAATTCTGAAGTATCAGTGGTTCATTTTAAAATTAATTTTAACAGAGCCAAGTGTAGGGAAAATTCGCGAGTGAATGACCTCCACAGATTCTGAATCTATTAGATAGATAGGTAAATCTGTCTTGTAAGTAATGATTATAAGCAAGAAGTGTGGTAAAATCCTACATTAAATATAGGTGCTGAGAACAGCCTTCATTACTAAGTAATGTCAGACCCTTTCTTATAAACCAGTTAATGAAATAGCACCCAGTAAAATTACTATTTTTCCTCGCATTTGAGAGTGAATGTAATCTTGAAATCTCTCAAATTAGTGGGATGACATGAGATTTTCTTTTGCACTACTCAGAGCATGTAATACTTTTCTCCCATTGATGCTGTCTAGAAAGTTTCCCTGGTGTCAAATAATTCAAGCAAATAGATTGGAATGCCTTTCTTCTTCAAACTACCCATGATTATTTCTTGGGATCATCTACTTTTTATTAGAATTAATAAAAACTTAAGAATACCATCAACTTTTTTCAGTACCATACCTGGTGTTTGTTGTGTAAAATGGCTAAAAGCAGCCCTTTGTATCTTGTTAATGGATCATCTATATTATCTAAATCTCATTAAAACCCAATCTTGATTGTCTAAGGTATAAATTGGGGTTCATTTGGTGAATCTCAAAATATTTATATGTAACATCAACATGAACATAGCACTAAAAGTTTGTTTTAGTAAAACATTCTAAACCTTTGGGTTGCATATATCTTTTGATTTTTTTTGACTGACATCATTTCTTTTCAAAGCATGAGTAAATAATGACCATATGATTTAATTTGTTAACAGAAACTTATTTAAAATATTGCACATAAAACATGTAAGGTTTACTTTCTTTTTTAAAATTTCAGATGGATCATATGTGTCAGTTCCTTCTCCTCTAGGGAAGATTAAAAGTATGACTAAAGGTACGTTGATTACTAAGAATTTTATTTTTAATATCTTACCAAAAATACATTTATTGTAGGTCGGGTAAATTTTTGAGAAAATGGCTTATTAATCTTTATAGCTTTTTTTCTCATGCTGAAGTTTTATTAAGGCTGAGGTATGTTAGATTCATCTTCTCAACATATCCACAGGCACACTTAAATCAGTGAGAGAATTACTGAGCCTTTTTATCTTGGATGGGATACTATCTACACAATCTGTTCCTCAAGTGAGGCTTGCCAACTTTTTCATTCAAATCTTCCCTGTATTTGAAAACTTGCAAGAAATTTAACAGGCAGAGTCTTGGCTAGAGCTCCATACTAGGGGGAAAATACAGCTGCCATTTTTTTTCTACAATTTTTCCCCCCTGTAAAGAAGCTATTAAGATACAAAAATGCTATCAGATATAAGCCAGGAAACCTAAGCACTAAAGCTCAGTGATATTGAAAATTGGTAACACCAGAGATGAGGCCAAAATGAAAAATGTATTTTATTTCAAACCTATAGTAAAACATTACAACCCAAGAGTTTTGCTGAATTTGAGTTTGCCAGAGTTTGATGGGAAAAAACTCAGATTTGGCTGTTCTGTGTTGTGTTGACACAAAACTTCAAACAATTTTAAGAAATAGTGAAGACTCAAAACTGTCTTGGAAAGCAAAAATCTGGCTGTTTGCTACATAGCAACAAAGAGATCCCCAAAGTAGCATGCTTGCCATCATGTTCGTGGCTCAGATAGGGTAAATTGCCTGTCTGCCTTGAATTCAGGATACAGGTAGTGTCCGGGAATTGTGCAGCAGGTGTCCAAATGAAGTCATAGATGCTGACACGTACTTGTAGTTTTATATAAATAATTTTACATTTGTATATATACCAAACAAGATAGTCAGGCACATCACTACATCATGAGTTAAATCACCAGATAAATCACAGAACAGTATACAGAGTACATAGAAAAAAAAGGCGGGGGGAGGGAGGAAGCAAGCCCTTTATAACCAGCAACCAATCAACATAGATTACCTCATGCAGGAGGCAGCACTCCCCAACCAATCAAACGACCACTGTGTGATCTGGCCCATTATCCACTTCCCTGTTCCAGCTATTAAATATATTAACAGGCAGTCCTCGACTTATGACCACAATTTGGACTCAAAGATTTATTGTTCAATGATGTGTGCTATTACAGGCATTACATGGCCATATCTGATTTTATGACCTTTTTTGCCAAGTCATTAAGCATGACATCATGTGATCCCAATTTGCAGCTTTCTTTGCCAACTTCCCCATTGCTTTGCTTCTTGGAAGCCAGCTGGAAAGGTCACCAATGATGACCCTGGGGCTGTGCAACTATTGTAAATGTGAGATGGTTGCCAACACCCAGATCATAACCACATGACCGTGGGGATGCTGTGTCAGTTTTAAGTGTGAAGACCAGTCGTAAGTCCCTTTTTTTAGCACCATCATAACTTTGAACAGTCGCTAAATGAATGGTTGTAAGTTGAGGACTACTTGTAGCTTAATAATTTGCCTTAATTGAACTCTGTATTTCTGATCTCTCATACAAGATACAACCCTTTCAGATCAAAAAACTGTTCCAGAACTGATCTTGGCATAAAGTATTACATTCCAGTCAACTCATTAAGAGGTTATTTTACCCAACATTCCAAAATAAAACTGGATGCAGTAGTCCAGGTGTGGCCTTACTTCATAAGTTCTTCAGAGTGGATGGTCTTCAGCAATTTGTTCGATTCCAGTACAAGCTCCAGCTCATTGTAACTGCAATATTTGGCATGCCTTCTCCTTTCGTATAGATGGTTGCCACCCTATGCAGCTATTCATCCTGAGTTTTTCATCTGCTATGTTCTCTGATGGTCAACAGTTTTTTTAAAAAATATTTAATCTTTAAGTTGTTTTAGCAATAGCCCTTTAATAAAACTAGTCTCACCCCTAAATCCTCATTCTCCTTTCAATGCTTATATCTCCCAGTGGATTTCCTTTTCATACCTGCCCAGGCTGAGTTAAATATTGTCCCCCTCCTTTCCTATTCCCTCCCCCAACTCTCTGTTGCAATGGAAAAACATTGCTACATTACTTCTATGAAGCTGAATTATCAGTAAGGAATGAAATAACTATCTGTTCCCTGTATCACAAAGGGAAACTAGAGGGGGAAAAGGAAAGAGTCGATAATATTGGAATGAAGACTGAGGGCATCCATGTGTGTAAATACCTGGAAAGGAGAGGCAAAGCAAGGGGAATAGTGAGGAGGAACGATCTCTCAAAGGAAAAAGCAGGCATTGGTGCTCCAATTTACATGGGAATCGAGTCGATTAGTGAGTCTCATCTTCCTTGCATGGATGGGAAGGTGAGAAGCAGGGGAATGGCCAATCAGCTCTTGGACTCTATTGCCCATTGACTCAATCCAGGCTGAAATTTCTGAAGTTGGCTTAAGAAACAGATGGGAGCAGCGTGGCAGAAAAGCAGCTTAGGCAGCAGTGCAGAATGGCCAAAAGCCCTCCGCTTAGTTTTAAAGTTGGAACTGAAGCTAATTTTCAGAAAGCGTTTCAATTATCCCCAATGCCTTGTATGCAGCAGTTAGAAACAACAGCATTTCGGAAACAATGGTCGATTTCTCGTTTGCCGTGGAAGCATTCAATTGACCCTCTTTCTTGCTTCAGCTTGTTACCCAGACAATATAATGTGCATACACAACAATAGTCATTTTTTTCTGGCTACAATCAGTCCAATTCTCAAGATTGGTATACCCAAAACAATTGCTCTAAACAGCTTTTTATGACAATTAGCTCTGCACAGATGGAAAGGGCGAGAAGCAGGGGAATGATCAATCAGGTCTTCCAGTGATCATACTTCAGACTAAGCACAGCCAGAGGAACACTATTTAAACAGACATTTGACCCTTAGAATAGTTATAATACTGAGGCACCTATGGAATACTTCTTTTGGGACAGAGGATAACCAGGCTTACGTCATTTCTTTTTGTTTTCTTTGTGACTTTTCAATATCCCATCCCCAATCTTTCTTGATTGGGGTAGGGAATAAATATTATTAAATGGATAAACAAATTGGAGTAGAAGGCTAAGAGAGAAACTCTTAACGGCATTTTTTTTAAAAAGCAGAAAAAGAAAGGTCTCTATTAAATGTATGTGAATGGGTATCTAGCATTGTTAGCAGTATTACCACACAGACAAAAAATAATAATAATTGGAAGAATTGATTTCTTATTTCTCCAAATAAGAAAACAGTTTATTGAAGGGGCAGTGGATTTTTAGGAGATGAGAATGCTCTTTTACATTAGTAGGAGGGTTTGAAAAGTAATACAGTAAAGAGATGGGTGAAGTGTCTTTCATCCTCTCTCTGTCTAATTAAAACCATCACCCACTCCATTAAATGAAATAAAAACTGAAATTTAAGCAGAATGAACTACCTATAAGAGTTAGGAATGGAACACAATGTGCTGGTATGGTTTTCCTTTCTCTGTGGGAAGTTCCAACTGGTATTAATGGTGGAGAGATTTAGCCCAACCTCCTGATGTGTGGAGTATCACAAGGATTGATGTGCTCCCACATCCCCACCCTATAATTTAACATAACATGAAACTACAGGATAGGATCATCTTTTAGGTTGGAGTAAGGTATCATCAGTGTGCAGTGTTGTGGCCCATCAGCTGCCAGCAGAGGTAGCAGCAGTCTCAGACGAGGAGGAGGTTGAGGGGGAGCCTGGGCTAGCTTCAGAGCCTTTGAAAGGCTCTGATGAGGAAGCAGAACCAGAGGCAGATGCAGAGCCGGAGCCTTCCGTCCTCCCTCAGGTGGACAGGCAGCTGTCCATGGGGCCTCAGCTGAGTGAGGGGGAGGAACAGATGGAGCCCATTCCAGAAGCGCATATGCGTAGAGAGGAGAGGAGAGCAATTGAAGGCAATAAGCCGGCTCTCCGGGAAAAGAAGATGTAGACACTTGCCAGCCTGGCTGGGAAATAAATAGTAGGTGTTTTGGAGTGGCCTGTTATCACAGACAACCATTCATTTTCCAGTGTATATCAATCAAATCAGATTCCTTTGCCAGAATCAGGTTTGTCAAGACTAATTGCTCTGTATTTGTGGTGCCAACTGAGTCTCCTTGCTGGGAAATAACAGGGAGTGAATTTGCCTCAGCCGGTGTGAACAGGGACTGTTTCTGCTTGGCTTAATCATTGAAAGGACTTTTTTTAAATCTTGAGTTCTCATGTGAACAGAGACCGTTCTTGCACGGTTTCAGAAGGGGAAAAGACTTTCTGTCAGCATACCATCTAAGTTCCAATAAATCACTCAGCACTCAGATAACAATTAATCCAAGTAAGAGTTTATTAAGGAAACCATGTAGGCACATCTGGGGAAAAACTGAATCTGAAGGCCCAGGTTTTTCCACACCCAAAAGAGAATTTCAGAACCGCTTTCTTTTGACCATCATAAATCACATTCCCCAATCCTAGGTTATACCCAGCATTCCTTCTTCCATCTTGGCACTCCTC
>JANHFL010008060.1:286561-302060 GCA_032468155.1 Oxyrhabdium leporinum
TTCTTTTGACCATCATAAATCACATTCCCCAATCCTAGGTTATACCCAGCATTCCTTCTTCCATCTTGGCACTCCTCTTCCAGATGCTGCACAGAATGGCCTTGACACTCCTAGAAAGAATATTGTTTTGACTACAACCCCCTCTAACTGCCATGAGAAAATGTGGCAGCCTGCAGAGGCCTCGGTTTCATGGCTTCCAAGGCTGACACTTTCGTTTGTGACTAATTACTTTTGGTTTTGTTTATACAATGTTCCTGCCCTGTTTTTAAAAAGGGGGGTTGTTTTACTTGTGAGTATGTGTTTTCTCATTGCTTGCGAAGGCTGGGTCAGAACATGCAGATGTACTCAGTTGTATATTTTGACCCAAGTCAACCACCTGATCCTGTGAGCTGGTTGTGCCCATTCCTGGATCCAGAGAACCTCCAGGCAATCACTCATGTCCTGGCCACCTTGTATATCAAAGGTGTCAAACTCGATTTCATTGAGGGCTGCATCAGGGTTGTGTTTGATCTCAAGGGGCTGGGGTGGGTGTGGCCAGGGTGGGTGTGGCCATTTTGACACCACTCATGTCAAGGGCTCCTGTGGTGGCCTGAGGGCTCTGCCAGAAAAAACGAGCTCCTGAGCCCCATTTTTGCTCGCGGCGGTCTCCTGCAGCCCTCTGCCAGAGGAAACAGAGCTCCATTTTCTCTCATAGAAGGCTGCAAGCGGCCATCGCAACCCAAAATGGAGGCTGGGGGGGGGTATCCATGTCCCACTTGAGCTCCATTTTTGCTGGCAGAGGGCTGCAGGAGGCCATCATAGCCAAAAACAGGGCCTGGGAAGGCTGCATGTGGCCCACCTAAGCTCCATTTTTGCTGGCAGAGTCACTGCGGGCTGGTCCTTCGCCATTTCCAGGGTGGCCCTGTAGGCCAGATCTAAGCACCCTGCGGGCTGGATCCGGCCCCTGATCCTTGAGTTTGATACCCCTGTTATATATGGGCTACTGAAATACACCCATGTGGAACTTTTGGTTTATAAGATAGCTTCCAGGTGCAATGCAGGGTGCTGGTTGTCACCTATATACCCTTCATGGCATAGGCCTGCTTATCTGAGGGACTTTTTATCTTCAATAAATTCTGCCCTTTCTCTTTGGTCAGACACAACTGGCATGCTGTGGTCAAACAATCCTTTCTGATGGCATCCAGGAAGTGGGCTTCTTTGTCATTGTACCTGCTCTCTAGAGCAACATTATCCCAAAGATATTGATGCCTTCTGCTCTGCCTTCATTCTAAAGGTCATTAAAAACATGGGGTTTTCCCCCAGGCATATCATAGGATTTTCTCTACTGAGTTGAATGTTCATCTGTTCTGCACATTTTATATGTCTTTTCTGTTTCCTTTATGGTTTTTTTGTATTGTTGTTGTTGTTTGCAATATTGCAAGCCACGCAGATTTGTCTGGAGTTAAGTAGCCTAATAAACAAATATTAGCTCATAACTCATTCTTTAGTTTCTCTTCAATGGCAGTTAGATCCTGAATGGTTCTCTTACTGTGACAATTGTTCTTTAAATTCCTGCTGATTCATTCCAAAACTGCCCCCAGATCCCACTTAAAGGCTAAACCAATAACCCTAGAGTTATGATAGCCTTTTCTGCTGAACCAGTCCAGGCAGGAGAATTCAGAAGATAACAGCCCAGTTATAAGAGGCAAGAGAACAACAATTACCTCACTTAAAACAGAACAAAATACTTAACATTCTTTATATGCAAATCAATCATACTTTGGTCTAAACTCAAAAGAAAATACCACCATCAAAAGATCCCAAACACATATGTTTTCTTTTGAATATGACTCACTTAAAACATCTGTATTGAAACCATTTTGCATACCTATAGATAAGATTTTCTGGTCTAATTCCATCCTGGCCTAATTTCAGTAAGAGAGAGGAAAGTATAGACGAGGAAAATCATAATATGGAGTGATAGGGAATATATAAGAATGTCAAAGCAAATTGTACAGTCTGCTTTATGATAGACTATACTTAGCAGCTAATGTTTAAGAGTACTGTGTATTGTGCAGTGATCACGGTTTAACATAGCTCCTTAACAGCCACTACTTATACAACATTTCCACTATTTCCAAATTAATTGTGAAGCTTCACGCTCACATGCCATTATCAATGCTGGACAGAAGAGAAGATTAACTGAAATTTCTCCTGCTGAGCTAAAGGAAAGAGAACCTTTCAAATGAACAGAGGCAGTTCTCCATTGACAGGAAATTCTGTCTCTCCCATCCCCTGACTTCTCATGCTGCCTTCCTATACAGGTAGTCCTCATCTTATGACCACAATTGAGCCCAAAATTTCTATTGTTAAATGAGACATTTGTGAAGTGAGTTTTTTCCCATTTTACGATGTTTCTTGTCTCAGTTGTTAAGTGAATCACTGCCGTTGATGAGTTAGTAACTCGGTTGTTAAATGTATCTGGATTCCCCATTGATTTTGTTTGTCAGAAGGTCGCAAAAGGGGATCACATGACTTTGGGACACAGCAACGGTCGTAATTATGAGCTAGTTGCCAAGCATCTGAATTTTGATCACATGATCATAAGGATGCTGCAAAGATTTTAACGATGAAAAATGGACATAAGTCAGTTTTTTCAGTGCTGTTGTAACTTTGAACGGTCTCTAAATGAACTGTTGTAAGTCAAGAACTACCTTTCATGTTCACATGACTTGGTGCCACATCACTGTCTCTCTGCTCTCTTTAAAATGAGCAGAGCAATGGTTTTATTTTTGTTATATTGGTGCATAGAGAGGACTCTGAGGATGACACAGGCCTGTGACTCAAGCTGGTGTAGATTTTTGTATTTTGTGCATTGTTAGGTGGAGGAAGCAGTTGTCCGCTGAGCCATGGAACTCAAAATGGCCTCATCATGAACTATTGTCATTGGGACATTCTCTGGTCTCTTTGTAGGGACACTGGGGGAGAGGTGCTATGTAGAAATAGCTTAAAAAGGCATCTCGGTGATTTGGATGGTTGAAAGTTTGGCTTAAATTCAGTAAGAACAGTAATTGAGAAAAGTTGCACATCGAGCATGAAGTATTCACTGACATTATTGCAATACGTCCTATGTCACTGAGACATCATTCTTACTGAGCTTTGTTTTTTATATATTCCAAAGTTAGGATGATAGTAACATAAGTCTAAGTTTCATTTGATTTAATTTGTGCCTTAATTTTAAAAGAATCTTTAAAATTATGTGTGTAAAGCTAAAACAAGTCAATCATTCTCTTGATTCGTGTCCTTTCCTAATTTTCTTCCCAAATAAAAGCTCTGAGTTCTGTAAGAGTTTTATCCTGCCCATGTGATCAGAAGACATATTCAAATGTTTCTTTGAGAAATGTTTGGATGGACCTCTTACAGCAGAGCATGTGGATCATTAAGTTAGTCTGCAAATTAAGTTGTGTATCAAATCCAATTACAGGAGTCACTCAACGGTAGATTGCAATGGCAATAGAAATAGCTTCATAAGCTTCTGGTAGACAGAAAAGGAACTAATTCCTTGTGTAAAGGATTTTCTACAGCCATTACATGATGCAGATAGAGTATGCATACGAACTAGAGCACTGTTCTTTCAGTGATAAGCTTCTAAACCCAAAAAAGCTCTAAGACGGATAGGATATTGAAAATTTGTTTATTATATGGACTCATTGTAAGGTACTAAAGCAAAGTGGAGCTGAGATACTAGCCAGCCAATGTATAATAATAAAAAAAAAGATGGCAATTTATTTATTTGTTTCATAGTGTGAAAATTTGTTTTATAGTATGTAATTTATTTATTTCCTGCTAAATTCAAGGACACATTTTTGCTTTTCAGAAAAGGCAGATGTTCTCCTACTTCGTGCTGGTTTGCCATCCCATTTTCACCTCCAGCTTTCAGAAATAGAGTTCCATGAAATTATTGGCTCAGGTAAAGACAAGTGGAAAATATGTTCATTTTAGCATATGCACACATATACTTATCAGTGTGTTCTTAATTTGTTGCAGGATCATTTGGAAAGGTGTACAAAGGAAGGTGCAGAAATAAAATAGTTGCAATCAAACGGTAACATTAATAGTATCTTCTTTTCAATTATGTTATTAATTAATTCCGATTTTGAAGTTTCACCCTTAAAACTATTAAATTTTTTTTTTCTTTAACAGTTACCGAGCCAATACCTATTGCTCTAAATCAGATGTTGATATGTTTTGCCGCGAAGTTTCCATTCTGTGCCAACTCAATCATCCTTGTGTTATCCAATTTGTTGGTGCTTGCTTGGACGATCCAAGTCAGTTTGCCATAGTAACTCAATATATATCTGGAGGATCTCTCTTTTCACTGTTGCATGAGCAAAAAAGGTAAATTGATCTACATCAAGTAAGTAGCTACTCACAACCATGTTAGAGTGGAATGGCCAGAGGTCAGCACTCAAGGAGAACTTCTTGCATGGGTTCCATGAACTTGCCCAAAGCCCACAATGACCCTATCTATAATTATCTATCTATGATCAAAGTAGACTGAGGTCCTTAGTGATCCAGTGGAAAAGAAAAGTTGAGGAAAGAGGATGAGACAATGGAGAAAGGACTGCAGAAGGAGCAGGAAAAAGGTGATAGGTGACACTGGTATGAAAAATAGTGAGAGAAAAGTAAAATGTACAATGCAAAAGTATAGGAAGAATTAGCAGCTTGGAAAGTAGAGTAAGTCAAGAGCATGAGGAGGTTGTATGTTACAGCAGAGAGCTATAAAACAGACAGAGTGACGTTCTTTAGAGCTAGTGACATTGTCAAGCAGGGTTCAGGAAGCTATAGAGCCAGTAAAAAATTCTGCTTCAAACCTGAGCTATGGTTTCAAGTTGCCTCTAAATGATTACCACTACCTAAGAATTCCTGGTGATCATATCTTTCTGATTCCAAGAATAGTTATACAGATGAAGTATATACCTCACTTATACATTCTTCCAAGACAAGACAAGGCACGCAAAAGTTGCCTGTTACTAAAGATCCAGTGAACAGATTTAATAAGCTGTAGTGATCATTCACCTGATGTAGATTTTTCTTTTTATTTTAGTTACAGATTATTTAATACACCTTTCCATGGGGAGGCTATGACAATTAGCTTTTGGAAAAAAATATTGAACTTTTCTCAACTATATTGACCCAAATTCCTCAATGGACATAACCAGTTGGAAAAATAGTGCATGCCTAAATTTCATTCTGGCAGGTTTTGGTTCAGGAGACTTCCTGGCATTAGTCAACTCACTTTCTATAGACATGATTATAAGTATGAAATGCTGATACAGGCATCCTTTCCTTATCACAACAAAAGTAATATGATGTCAGAATAACAGAGTTGGAAGAGACCTTGGAGGTCTTCAAGTTCAACCCCCTGCTCAAGCAGGAAACCCTATACCATTCAGACAGATGGTTGTCCAATCTCTTCTTAAAAACCTCCAGCCTTGGAGCACCCACAATCTCTGGAGGCAAGTTGTTCCATTGATTAATTGTTCTTCATAAAATTTCTCCTTAATCATGATGTCCATCTTGACACAAGCTCCATTTTCTTTTATTTGTGTTGCAATTTTGCATGAAAGTGTTTTGTCCCTTGCTCCCCTATGGGTTGCTATGCATGTTGAAATTTCACTTAATGCCATTACCATCATTATTATCCATAGGCCACATTCTCCATTAGAGTGCCTGGTTGAGTTGATTTACTCATTATGATTCAAGGGATCATACTGGAGATTTTTTTGAAAAAATCCCCAAAAAACCACACTAAATAAACAAATGAACAAATAAGCAAACATCTCCCTAGGGTTTAAGTAGAATTGGTTACAAATATACCAATGGTATTTTGAAAATACAACTGATCAGCAAAAGTTATTTATGACTGTTATGTAGGAAACAGTAGCTGCATCATAAAGAATCTTAAGCAAATGTCTTTATACATTTGCCCATCTATTCACTCCATATTGATTAATAGATATGTTTGCCGTCTGATTTTGCTTTCCATCTCAGAAACATTGCAATTTGCAATACATGGATGAATACAGGAAATGATTATGCATGACGATTGGGTTTAGTCTTCCTTCATGAAAATAATAAATCTATTCCTTTTACGCCTGCCTCAGAGGAGCTTCCATTTACCATGAGATTAGTAAGGCACGAGCATAAATTCCAGGAACAACATGAATTGTAACAAGTAGCAAGGTGGGCAAATAATGAGATCATGATATCATTTCACAAATGATGCTACTTACATCTTTGAATCAGACATTGTACCTTGACTGGCACAAATTACATAATTGCATCCTTTTAACAATACACCTGTCATCATTTTGACATCCTAGTAGTAATAAATGCTCATGCTCATCATGAGACATGTTCTACCTTGTCTTTTCCACCATGTTTTTGTAAAGATTATTGGACTATCAAATCTATCATTGGAAGATATTAGAAGAGGAGATAGAATAGTAGGTAAATGAATAACTTATCCAAGTTCTAATTAAGAACAAACCTATTGCAAATTAGAGATAATTTCTCATTTTAAATTGCTTGGAGAGACACATTGATTTGCTTATGACAAATACTAGTTATCAATTTACTTAGTAATCAGGAGGTCTGACAAATTCATTTCACCTGTCTCTAATTTGATGAAGGCAAGTCTTTTTTTTCTTCTTTTCATTGCAGAAACCTCGACTTGCAGTCCAAATTAATCATTGCAGTAGATGTTGCTAAAGGTATGGAGTATCTTCACAATCTTACCCAGCCAATTATACATCGTGACTTAAACAGGTACATTGCTGTTAACGATGCTCAAATCACTAACCATAATTCTGAAATGTATGTATGTCCGATGGCAATATCTTTAACAATCAATTGCTGAAGTTTTCATCTGAAAATTGAAAGACTTTCTTAATGCTTTCAAAACTGACCAATATTGTGCTCAGAAAAAGGACAATTTGATAACAGTGGCCTGCACAGACTTACGGGGTACCTGAAAATGCACATTCAGGTGAAGTTTAAAAATGTCAAGTGCTAGGGGAATCAGGAGATTCAGGCAGTTCAGATGAGTATAAAGATTTACTGCAAGCTTAAGCTCTCTACAAAAATCTGTACTACTAACAGTCAAGGAAAATGAGCCGGAATAGGAAGGCATTCAAAGTGGCTGGACTTAGATCTCTTGTAGGTGTGCAGGGACTCATGATTTATGACACGTTTGACTCCTCCCTCAGGCTCAGCCTGGTCATCTCCTACAAATAAATGGGTAATACCAACCCTCCATATCCCATTTTTTTCTTAAAATGAAATAAAGATCATAGCTCTGGCATTTTTTGGTCAGTTCTAAGAAATTTAAAACGAAGAACTGAACATTATGTAATCCATAATCCTATAGTCCCATGGACAACGTCCATAGGATTGATTTTTTCCATTCCCTTTGATATTAAACTTTGGCTTAGCATCCTTAGAAAAAAATCCAACATGTAATCCTCTTTTTCCTCCACTTTTTATGATTATTTGCATCAAAGACTGAAAGAAGTGTAATGACTTGATTTAGCACTGAGGAGACCAAAAGACCAAACAAACTGGTCTTAATTGTATTTTTTCTCATTCCGCACAAGAGAAACTCTTTAGAAATGGAAAAAAGTAAAAATATACTTAGGTATCTCTCCTCAGCTCTGCCATGTTGCCCTCCAGGCCATTTGGTCAGAGTAACAGTTCTTCCTACTTGTATTTTGTTTCATAGTCACGATTCCTTTACCAAGAAGTATAGGAGAAACCAGCAGGGAGAAAATGTGATATAAATAGTTTGTTGCCATTCTCACTATATGTCTCTGAGTGCAGGTAACTAGGAACAGAAGGCAGGCAGAGCTATAGAAAGTCAACAACTTGTAGGAAGAATGTATGAAGGTTGGAAGAAAAAAAAATTAAATCTGTTTATCTCCTATTGAGATGTAACTCACTCAGCATCGGGAGATAATTGATCCCGTTAAACTTCTTGAAATAGACCAAGGCTGTTCCTTAGCTTTTGATGGAGAAGTCTTATGCTTGTTGTTTAATAGTTTTATAAATACTTTTGATGTCTCTTATCCTTTCTTGATGGCAGGCTCTGACAATTATATCGGGGGAGATGAAGTAGCCCACTGACTTGGAAGTAATCTTCCCTAGCTCATTTCTTAAAACCGCCTGCAACTTTTGAGTTTCATTGTAATAATTAATTCCTAATTTGAAAGACATCAACTGTCTCTCATGCTTGAGATAATTTTGGAAGTAATTAATTCATCCATCCTGATTTATTAACTCAGTGGGAGCGCAGGTGATTATTATTAGAGCAGCCTACCAACCTGCTTTGTACACCAGACATTTATTGAATCTGATATGTAAGGAAACCAAAATGTACTCTTCGCAAAGAAACAAAAGTTTTGATTTTATGTTTTACTGATACTCTTTTTAAAATTTTAAAAATAACATTTTTCACTTTCAAAAAGTACATTTTTCCAAAACTAATAATACTTTCCCCCCTTCAGGCTATCTCATCTTGAGTCAACTAAAGTCAAACACACATAATTAAAAAAATAAAATACTCTTCACAATCAAAGAGTTACCTATACTTGCAGAAGAAAGTTGATAAAACTAGAAGTTCCCAGCAGTATCTGAGAAAATACAGGTAGTCCTCAATTTACAACAGTTTGCTTAGTGACTGTTCAAAGTTACAACGACATTGAAAAAAGTGACTTATGACAATTTTTCACTTATGACCATTTTGGCATCCCTAGAGTCATGAGATTTACAGTTGGATGCTTGACAACTAACTCACATTTATGACAGTTGCAGAGTCCCAGGGTCATGTGATCACTTTCTGAGAAGCAAAGTCAATGGGGAAATCAGATTCACTTAACGACCACAATACTAATTTAACAACTGCAGTGATTCACTTAACAAATGTAGCAAGAAAAGTTGTAAAATGTGGCAAAACTCACTTAACAAATTTCTCATTTAGCAATGTAAATCAGTTGTGGTCATAAGTTGAGGACTACCTGTATTTTTGGGATGGGATGGGATGGGATGGGATGGGAGAAATTGGAGAGGAATAATTCATTCAGGAAGACATCCAAAACTTCAGGCTAGACTTTTCTGAACAAAGAACAGAGAAATTCACTTTTGTAGCTCCTCTTCTCCTTATATCACTCTTAGGTCTGCCATTATATATAAACTAAATAGATCACTTGTGGCCTGCATTTTGTATTATATATACAAATGTATATACATTTTGTCCGGCATGTACAGGATTATTTGATCTACCGCCTTTGCTGTGACATTGGAATAATTATTTTGTGTACATTTTTGTATCATGTCTGGAGATGAACTCAGTGGAAGCTCCATAGGAAAGCTCACGGTATTTTAAATTAGGGTTGTATACATCTGCTATTGATATTTGATATTAAACTCAAACTTATATCTGCTTGCCATGTGGATATGAGAAAGAATATTGCTTCGAACAAATTCACTGGCTGAGATAAATAATAAACAAAATGATATTATAGCACCTCTTTTTCCTTTCAACAGCCTGTCATCTTTGACTATTAATCTGTAGCAAGCTCAAAGCTTTGCAATACATTTAGCAGTATGGAAAGATTCCAGGGCTAGTAGCTCCTTTGTCAGGGAATAAAATAGGATTTATCTCTTGAAGCTTTGTGCAGAAACAGAAATGTCTTTCATTTCTAGGCTGTGTAGTAGTGGCAGTGGCTGACAATAGCTGTTCAGGTTCCTATATCCACAGAGTATTAAGAATGGTATAGTGTATTTCATTACATGTTAAGATCAATATGAGACTTCCATTCTGTTTTTAGCTTAAATCTGTTGTATGTATGCCAGCACTTCTCACAAGATAGGAGCACAAAAATGGAAAGCCAGCTCTCTAGGGATATGATAAAAATAATCACCATGTCTGTATAGTTGCATAGAAGACTGGATGCTGTCATGGTGTAGACCCAACTGCAGGATTATTAACTTTTTTTTTACTTACATGTGTTTAATGATTCCAAAATTTAGAACAAATGGCAAAACGAAGGTTCACTTGGCACAGAATTGCCTTATTTTGCTATTATGCCTGAATATAATTTCTTAATATTATTTATTTTTTTTAATTTAAGATATGATGAGAACATGACAAAGAGAAATAAACATATGCACACAATCCATGTAATTATATATAAAGTCGTCCACGTCTTAAGCTACACGTACTCTCCGGGTGGTGCTAATTGGATGTCAGCAACCCAATGCAGCCGTACTGCCCCCCCGGGCCTCACGGCCATGACAAACAGAAGAGTGTCTATAATTAATACTGGTAAAGCTATGCAGAGATGTGTCCTAGCCTCACTTAATATGTCTCTATGTTTTCGGCATTAAATCAAGTTGTCCATCACAAGCTCCTATTGATGTTCATATAAATACTCAGATAAAGCTATTGCATGCTAGCTATCCCATAATATACACAAGTAAAGCTTCCTGCAGTAATAGAGTAAGTTTCAATATATTGCAGGCATAGCAGTGGGCACAATAACCATGGTTCTCCTACTTGTGTTTGTGTGCTATACAGTATTGTTGGGTCATATATTGATTCCTATTAGCTTATTCAGATCCACCAAGAGACCAACTTAAATCTAGACTTGCTGGTGTCTTTGTTTATTTAAGAAAATTTATATAGCTGCCAATTTTCATATGAAATATGGGAGGCTAACAAATGTTTATTGAAAACAATTCAATAAAATCTTTACAAATCAAGCCAAAAACCAGAATAAAGTATCCAAGACACTATATAGTACCTGCATATGTACCTGTTTGGGGCTTATTTAATATCCTGGTCCAGGACCTGGAAAAAAAGGCAAGTCTTCTGAAAGCCCAGGATCTCAGGGAGGAGGCTATTCCACAGGAGCAGCATGGCACCATGCAGAGAAGACATGACTCTATATTCCTCAAGATAACTTTGTTTAATAGAAGAACCTTGTGCACACCTTTGTGTCAAGTCTAATGGGACAGGCAGAGATCTTTGGAGATAGGTGGTTCCTCCAAGTAACCTGGGCTGCAGAGCTTTGAAGACAATAACCAAAACCTTGAACTGTATCCAGAAGCATATTGGAACTAAATGCCATTTGTGCAACAGCAGAGTAACCCAAATAAACTGGGTAAGTCTAAAACTGTAGATGTTACTGCATCCTGAGTTGGTTAAAGCTTTCAAGTATTTTTGAGGACATCCTCACATAGAGCAAAATGCAGTAATCTAATTGGAGGGAGACTGTGATCATGGTCTCCCAGTCTAGGAGCAGGTACTTAGGATTTGTGCAAAAGCCCCACTAGCCACAACTGTCACCTGCTTTTTTGAAGACTCCAAAGTTGTGCAGCACCTCTGTCTGGAGGAGTATTCTCCATTACATCTAGGGTCCCCAACCCTTTTGGTTCTGTGGATCGGTGAGGGTAGTGTAGGAGGGGAGATGGAATGGTTTTGCGCACCCTGATAGCGTAAATGTAGTTCTGCATGTTTACGCACCTGCCCGCTCCTTGCACAGTCCATTACCCAGCCCACGGTTGGGGACCCCTTATCTAGGGTACTCAAAACTCCAAAGACACTCAGTCTTACAGCTTGTCTATCCCCATCTAGACCTTCATAATCTGCAGGAACCGAGTAAGCACCTTGACAACATCACTTGTCCAGCCAAGGGTGGATTGGTATAATTCAATATCATCAGCATACTGATATTTCACTCTATGCTGATAGATCACTTCACCAATTGGTTTCATGTTAAATGTTCTAATATATTATAAAATATTTGTGTTAAATAGGAACGGTGTAGAGCCCAACCCAGAGGCATCGTACATAGAAGGAGCCTAGAACTAGACCTCTCCCCCATACCAGCACTGAGTAAAACATATCTCAGAGAAAGGAGGAATGCCACCACAAAACAGTGCACTCCACAATTATCTGATGTGTGTGTATGTAAATATTTGCATATATAAATGCAGAAATTCATGTGTGTGTGTTTGTATATAGGAATACTCTTCTTTTAGAGAAATGCTTAATAAATATGGGTATAATATTTAAGGGAATACTAATGGCAGTATTCTGAAAAATACGAGCCTGGACTTCAAATATAACTAATGGCTGGTGCAGTAGAGGAGGATCAGTGTCAGGAGACCCAAATCTGCATTCCCAAGAACAGCCTTTTGTGACTAATTATAGTTCATTAATCAAATAAAGTGGAAAACCTGTCATTAAGCTTTTGAATAACCATTTCTCAACAATTCATAAGTAGAGTTCCTGCACCTGACAGGCAGCGAAAATAGGAACTGTGTTAAGTATTTATTATAGTATAAAAAATGCAGTGGATGCTACCTGCGAAGTCCTTACAAGACTTAAAAGAATGTGCTGTTGCCTTTCAACTTGCCTGCAAGATCCTTAGCAAGAAACAGTAATGAATCAGACAATAATAACAGTGATGGTCACTTTCTTGCTTTAATATTGACTCCTTTAAACTGAAATGTTCATGTGTTGTTGTTGTTTTTTAAAAGGTGTTATCCTTATTACATCTCCAACGAAGTGCTTCCCTAGAAAGCCCTTGTTTATACAAATATAGCAGAGTCCAATGTATTATAAATATTATTTTTGTTCTATAAGTCATTGCTCTTAATTCATATTCTTGCTTTAGAAATTAAGACACTCTCTCATTGCCTAGTCAACATAGGAACCTCTAATTATTGAATCAAGTCATCTCTTAACATCTGCATATCAAATTGATTTATTGATCTATATACCACTAAAACTCTCATTGTCATGAGGGCAATGATTTTTGAACAAAGGCACCTCAAATGGGCTAACTTACAGGATGTGTCCAAAATCTGGGATCCATGATTCCCAAAGGAATGAAATATGGGGACATTGTGGCTACTTTAGTGCTATTAGTTGCTGCTTCACTGCTGGGCAGCTCTTGCTATGATGTCAATTTCATGTTCAATGTTCCATGACAGTTTCCCAGCCAGTCTTGTAGTCCCTTGTTTCTTCCCTCACATAGTTGCAAGGAATTGACTCATCATGTGGCTCTTAAAGCAATAACTTTAAGGTACATGAAGAAAGACATGGATATCTTATTGCTTTAAATGCACCTTCTAAGCACACAGACACTCACATGTTATATCCCATCTTTGATCAGAAATTCAAGGCACATACATAGTACTCTATCCTCCTATATTTCTGTGAGATAAATTGGGCTGAAAGACCAATAGGGCTGCTATGGCCACAGATGGTGTAGAAACTGGATCTATCTGTTGTGAGTGAAATACATGTGTCACTATACTTTAGTCCTTGCCCACCCTGCTTCATTTATCAATCACTTCCTGCTCTGAAACTGAGTGTAGACTGGTGCCTCCTTTCACCACTAAAGATCAAGTAGACTGGTCCTGCCCTAGCCTTCAGGAGGTAACATCATTCTGTTTTTACACTGCCTCTGACGGCTTCCTACAACTCAACGGAAAAGCCAGCAAGTATTTCAAACTGTTCTGAGGCAAGAAAGGTTACATACAACATCATGATAAAAATTAAAATAAAGTAAAATACCATCAGTACTACAGACTATGAAAAGGGCTATACATCTCTGGAATTACAAGGAAAGGTACCTAATGAGATGACAAGAAAAGATGGAGGAGGAATGGGAAAATCAACTTGAGACTGTGACAAACAAATTACTGTGAAAGTTCCTCAACACAACATCTTCCTTCAACAACAAAACCTCAACAGAGAAAGAGCAAGTCAAAATGTACAACTTGTATGATGCCACATTTCTGCTGATGTTGTTGCCATGACCAAAGTCTGCCCTCACTGTCATGTATTCCTATTCCCTGGAGAAACCAAGTTCATCTGTATGAAAGGAAAGGTCATGAGAGAAAATTTGCAACCTCTACCTAATGAACTACTCAAATTTGAGACATGCCAGAAGGTTCCATAGACATTGATCTTGACTGGGGACCAGCATTTGGCTATGAGAAAGATTTAATGCACAAATTGCCAACAATGTTACTGTCATTATACCAACCAACGCAAAAACTGAACAACATTGTGGTACATTATGTTGAAAAAACATGGCGATGACTTGCAAATAATTTTAAAGTCCCATCACTCCTGTGACAGCTTTCAATACATACTTTTCTTTCCTCTTTGAGATGATGACTGACATTAGCTCCAAATGACAACAAGCTTACAGCAATGTGTTACTATGCATATCAAATAATGCACTACAAGAATGAGTTTAATAACCTTTTAAGGGGAGGTCATCTTTTCCAACAATATGTAGTTGATGTAGCTGCTAAGACTGAATGCAAGAGACTGAATTTCAGCTGAATGACTCAGGTAACCTTTAGATCAACAATATACAAACGCTTAATTGATGCATTGAATTAAGATTATGATTTTAGAAACATCAGATAGTGCATCATCCTCTCTTTAACATTTCTTGGTGAACCAAGATATATGATGAAACATTGTCCAGATACCACAAGTTTAAATGGAAATAGGGTAATGCTTCATTTTTCATTACGATGGCATGCAATCCAAATCCATGGCCAAAAATGTGACAGCATCTTCTTTTGAATCACCAGGCAAATGATCAGCCAGATTTAATCACAAGAGCATTTAACTTGAAGATGAATGTTCACAAAGTACCCTACTGGAAAACCCGGTCTTTTTGATAGGTGTATTGCTTATGTGCTAAGTATGGAATACCAAAAGCATGGGCAATGTGATGGAATGTGGTAGGCTGAATTCCCATGAGGGAGGAGATACATTCCAATGGAATAAGAGATAGTTAAATCCAGATATTTTATCTGAGAGAAAGAGTGGGAAGACGGGCCCTTCCCCAATAGTTCTCAAAGTATACGGTATATGCAGATAGTGGAGCAAGATTCTGCCTATAGGTGTGGAAACAATAAAGACCTCAGCTTGGAAGAATCATCACATGTCATTCTTGGGCCTCACTTGCACTGTCTTCTGTGGCTTCATGAAGTATCCAAGCCAAAACCACAGGATTATGATACATTTGTGCATGTTGAAGCACCAGACCCAAATAAAGATTAAGAGTGTTTAAATTGATGCTGAAGCACATGATCCATGGTCTGTATTGCAACAGAAATTTGGCATGTTGGAAGAATTGTACATGCAATAAGAGGTATCCAAAATTATTCAATGAGCATACAAGCAATAGTGGGATTCAGCCGGTTTGTGCCGGTTCGCGTGAAGCAGTAGGAAAGATTTGGGCTGGCCCCGCCCCTGCCTGCCCCACCCCTAACTGGAGTTCCCCACGTGCCCCGTTTTGGCTCCCAGGTAAGTGCAGGGAGGCCCACTAGGCCCGAAACGGCTGCACCCCCTCTGACCTGTTTTGGCTCCCAGGGGGCTTTGGGGAGGCCGACTAGGCCCGAAACGTGGGCCGCCGGGGGGGTG
>JANHFL010008060.1:317983-334423 GCA_032468155.1 Oxyrhabdium leporinum
TACCCAATTCCAGCAACTGTTCTTTATATGTTTTAGCCTCCAGTCCCCTAATCATCTTTGTTGCTCTTCTCTGCACTTTCTAGAGCCTCAACATCTTTTTTAGATCATGGTGACCAAAACTAGATGCAGTATAGTGTGGTTTTACCAAGGCATTATAAAGTGGTAATAACACTTCACGTGACCTTGATTCTATCCCTCTGTTTATGCAGCCTAGAACTGTGTTGGCTTTTTTGACAGCTGCAGCACACTGCTGGCTCATATTTAAATGATTGTCCACAAGGACTCCAAGATCCCTCTCACAGTTACTATTATTGAGCGAGGTACCACATAAACTGTATCTGTGCATTTTGTTTTTCTTGCCTAAATTCACCGTTGAATTTCATTTTGTTAGATGACAAAATGTTTTCTATACTAAGCCAATATTCTCCCTTTTCTCTTCCTGATGGCCTTTTTCTTCTCTCTCTGTTTTTCCTCATACAGCAGGGAACCTGCCAGAGAAAGGAGTGGTTGCTTGTCCTAGGTCCATACTGTATGTTTGCAAAGGACTTTTCGATATTAGTCAGAAGGCCACATGTGGCCTAGGGCTAGAATTTTTTCATCCCTGCTTTCTGTCTTCACCAAAGGAAATCCCAGAGTGTAAACTGATACAATTTCTGTAGAAAATGAAAATTAATCCTCAAAAATCTATGGTGGCTTGAATCCAAATAGTCCACTGTATAATACAGATAAAATATTGTCAGTTAGGTTCAGCCTCTTCATTCTCTTCTCCACATAAATGACAACATATAAATGGGACATTTCTCTTCTTCCTCCACGTTCTATAAGACATTCTGCTCCCTTGTAATAAGCTGAATATCAGCAGGCTAATTTTAGAAGTAATATAAAAATGATATTACTACTAAAGGCTAGCCGCTAACCTTTATTCCCAGCCTATTGTCAGATCAATTGACAGAAAATTGAATCTACTGCTGTGTCTTCTATTATTAATCTACAAGATTCTGAAGCTCCTGAAAGAAGTTTAAGATGGAGTGAACATGGTCATGTTCTGTAACCACCTTCTCTCTTTTTTTCCTCCCCTGCAGCAAGAAAGCATCAGGTTGAAGACAAATAATAGAACAAGTATAAGTTTCCCAGTACTTTTAAAGGACAGAATAAGGTTGCATTATAATGCAAATTCAGATCTTATGAAGTTTATTTTTTTTAGATTCCTTAACCCCACTTAAGTATTGCATTGCTCTAGATATCTCTAACTGATCACAGTTTGTGTCTATCTTTGAGAGATGTAGCCAAGAGTCAAACAGATTGATTTCACTCAAGGGTCACTTGTATTCTGTGAAGATTAAGAGACTGTCAAACTAAAAGATTCTCACATTTTCTTCCTATACAGTATTTTGAAAATTAAAGAACTTTTTTCTTTATTAAAAAAGAAATTGCAGTTATCCTACTGAGCATTCACTGTCCAGTTAAACTTGCAGTTCAGAAAGCCAATGTCAGAAGTAATATGTTCTCTTTGTAAAATGCTGAGGAAATAATAATGCTGTTTAAGATAAAACAAGATATATAAAAGGTACTATCTACTTGGGCAGTTTTCCAACCTGCTATTGTTTGTTCTTCTTAACCACCACATCTTAGTGTTATAGTATCTTTCTAGAATGAATATGTTCAATTAAGCTCATAAATGTAACTGAAATGTGTAGCTAATCAACATCCTTAAAATATAGCTAATCTACATCTCCAGTTTCTAACACAGTTAGTATATGAGTCAATGTGTCAAACAAAGCCCAACAATTGGGTCAATTGAATATATCATGGATAAGCAATTAAGGAGACGTTTGCTGTGAGAACGCAGGTTGCCTATCTGCTATTAGTTAACTGCTATCGGTAATCTTTGTCCAGTGAGATTTTTCTATTGTTTCATTTTGAGCAATTTTCCATTCTACTAGAATGCAGGATTTTGATCTTAATGTCAACGTTTGCAACCTTGGGCTGTTATATTGATACTACAATTCATTTCTGCATTAATGAATAATTTCAAGGAATTTTATCTGTGCTGGTTTGCAAATTTTCTTAAGTCACTTATCAAAATTTTCTTTTGTCTAACTTCACTGTTGTAATTGTTTACACAGTTCTTTATCACATAATGGCAGAGAAGTCCACCTGTAATCTTTCCTAAGACTATTGCTCTAACTTTTAAGACATATTATTTTTTTAATTTATAAGTTTGTTGAACTTGTAAATTCAGGGGGGGGGGAAGCCCTGATCCAAACTAATTAAACCTTAAGGTCTTGGTTAATAGGTTTGTGATTCAGCAATCTCAGAAAATCTATTAAAGGGATAAAGAGAATATTCATTTATTTGCAGCCTAACATTACAGGGTAAAAACAGCATAGTTCAAAATAGTCCAAGTTTTCTATTGTGTTTGTATAAACTAACATGGAATTGCCACAGCTGACTCTTTGATTATAATATTTGTATAGAAGTTTGAATTCTTGTGATATATTTAGTCTCCAATCAGATAGTAAGGCAGTGCAAGGTGACTTTGATTTGTGTCAACAAAGTACCGGGTGCTGCAAAGGTGACCCTGTTTGACTTATCTGAGATAAAAAGTCAACATGGTTTGCTCATCAAAATGCTTTTCCTGGAGGAATGACTGGTGAAAATGATGGAACTTGCTGAGATGGACAAATTGACTGCTTTGATTAGAGAGAAGATGATATCTACATTTATTGCTGACTGAAAACCCCTTATAGACTTTTTGCATGAAACAGAAAAAATGAACTTGTGATGATTATATAGAATGGGTAATAGAAAGATGGGAAGTATGTTCTAACCATAGAGGTAAACTTATAATTGTACTTATAACTGCTGTAAAGAAAATCAGAAACTATTTCTTTGTATCTTCTTTCTTTTTTTATTTATTTTTTAACTTTTTTCCTTGCACTTTTTGTTTTCTCTTTCATTTTTTCCTTTCTTTTTCCTTACTGTATATTAGTTTGTAATAGTTTTTTCAGATTATTGAGAACATTAAATGATGCACAACCAAAGGGGCAGGCAGGGTTCAGAAGTCGCTGCAGCACAATGGATCACAATTCATTGAAAGGCACAATAAGTACACCATGCCTCTGTGCATGGCTTTCATTGTCTACAAAAAGGTGTTTGACTCAATATTCCAGTGAGCAATAATTAATGCATTGCTCAACCAAGGCATAGACATTGCTTACATAAACTTACTACAATCAATATATGAAAAAACAATGGTGACAATTTGCCCTAATGACCTTAAAGTGGAAATCAACATAGAACTAGATGTATGACAAGATGATACAATATCACCTATCCTTTTCTCAGCCTGCCTTGAAAAATTATTTCACATACTAGACTGGGTAAAAGAGGGAATAAAAGTCAATGGCGCCTATTTAAATCAAGATTTGCAGATGATGTTCTTCTCTTCTCATAAGAGCTACAAAGACACATATAAGAGCTGCACAAAGCAAGAGAATCATTTGGCTTAATAAACCTGAAAAAGAGCCAGGTTATGTTTAATAAATTTACTAAAGAAAGATTTTTTTATATATTTGGAGAAGAACTAGATGTAGTAGACCACTATATATACCTTGGCCAATGGATCTCAATGGAAGGTGATACAATAAAGGAAATTGAATGAAGTGTTAAATCTGGTTGGGAGGCATTCAGCAAGCTAAGTGTAATTTCCAAGAACAACCTCCTTCTATGCCTGAAGAGAAAAGTTTCGATCAGTGTGTGCTATCTGCTCTAACATATGCTGGTGAAACATAGAACCTAACCTCACAATCAGTGCAACTACAAGTGGCGCAAAGAGCCATGGATAGATAAATGCTCAATATTATAAGACAAGATAGAAAGACCCACACATAGATTAGAGAACAAACGAAAGTATATCATATCATCAAGAGAGTAAAAGAATGGAAATGGAAATGGGCTGGTCACATAGCAAGAAGAACTGATGGCAGGTGAACCAAGGCAGTCATAGAATGGATCCCACTTGATAAAAAGCATCCACAAAAGAGATCTAAAACAAGATGGATTGACGACATCAGCAAGTACTGTGGGCCCAATTGCCAAAAGAATGCTCAGGATCATATGGGTTGGAAAAATGTGGAGGAGGCCTTCATCCTGCAGTGGATAGACAATGGCTAAAATGATTATTGGTTTTTTTTTGTTGTTTGGTTTTTTTAAAAACTTAAGGCACTTTTCCATCTTCTTTATCTATGGAAAAGAATGAAGCAAGATTTCATTTTACACTTATAAGGGAGGGGGAAAGAATTGCTTGGCAGAGCAGCTTCAAGTGGGTAGTTCTCTCAAATATTCATTGAAGTGATGCAGTACCCTTAAAATGACACAGCCAACAGGTAGAGCCAGCCAAAGGCATGTTGAGGCAAGTAAGAGTTTTGGTAGTGGTAGTGGCAAGAATATGAATTAAAACATTTATTTTAAATCAAATTCAGTCTTATGAATTGAATCTTAGAAATATATATGCGGTATTTCCCATATTTCGCCCCCTCCACGTCTTTGGTAAATGCATAATACTGATAATTGCAGACTAAGACTGAGCAGGTATACATGTATGAATTCATAAGCATTTTGGTCTCTTTGCCGAACATTGCAACAACACTGGAATATTAAAATGTTCTTTTAGTGATACTATTAGCTAGCTTATCAGGTGCAATTCAGTTAATTTTTCTACATATGATCAGCTACACATTAATCATCTAAACTTGTGAGTGTTTCCTTGGGCTGTGCAGCACTTTGGAAGAAAGGAGTTTCAGTTTCCCGGGATCCTGTTGCAGTCTTCTGCAGCTGTAGGGCAAATGGAAAATATGTTGAAAGAACCCAGATGGATTCAACTTCTTTCATTCATTTATTCATTCAGTTTATAAGCCAATCTATTTCTGAATGGCTTACAGTTGAGTAGTAATTCAGTGGCTTAAAATTAACAATTTAAAATTAAAATCAGGAATATGAATAGCAAAATCAAAGCAGTAGCACATTAAGAGATAGTCATCAGTCCCCACAATTATGTTGGTTATTTCTCCGCATTCCTACTTGTCAACTCTGAAATATAATGTAGCAAGGGATTCTTATTCCCTTCCACATTCCTAATTTTATTTGTCCTTTATGTAAAAGTCTATGTTTCAGATTCCAAATCATAACAAAATTAATTAGATCATCTGATCATAGTCCAGCTACAGTAGAGTTCAGTAGAGACTAACTGTGCTGGGATTCAAAATCTTAGAAATTCATACCACTTTTGTTGCCTAGAGATTCGGAGAATTGGAGTCTCAACACAGTTCAAGAACATGAAGTTTAAAAAGACTAGTAAAGTCAATGTACTATATTTAAGTCTTCCTTATGAAGGAGAAAATTACCAAACTATTCTAGGCATAGTGTTACTCATGAGGGATATAAATGAGCATCACTTCTAGTTTGATTATGATACTGCAGACCTTCTAAAATTTACATAAATGTGAAAGAAGTAAAAGAATATGCACTATGGCTCCCTCAGTTCTATTCTCTCAGCAAATATTTGAATTAAAGAGCCTTTATATTTCGAGGGATTATAGTATATGGAGAGTTATATGTGACTATGTTTTACATTGATATTGCAGTGCTTAAATTCTAATGAAAATGAAATTTGCCTAGTTATATTAACTAGCCTAGTGAATTTTTGAACCAGGATTTCCTTTGTTAACTGCCTTTTATAATATTTGTATTGTTGGCCTTAATTGATGACAGTTGGCAAAATATTCAAGAACATATAGAGATATATTGGCTCTTCTTGATTGATATTAATAATTGTGGTTCTCTGTATTGTCTGTACTCACATTCTTACTTTGAATCTATAGACAGTCAGACCATATGGAGTAAACTCCATGCAGTTCCCACAAGGAACAGCACCATTGAGAAAATACAGCTATGCTAGAAAGATTTTCTCTGGCTGGTATCTGTCATATTAAGACAAAATGTCAACCAAGGCTTGTTAATCTTACATCTTTCAAATGAATAATTAACTAGTCTATGACCCAACTGAAAGATAAACCCAATCATGATATAAAGGTGAGGCAAATCCCCCTAGGGCCTACAAACAGAAGGGGCCCACTGGGTTTCCTTTGCTTCTCACCCCTCCCTCCTGTCTCATCTTCAAAAAACCCAATTGCATAGGGTAGAACTACTATAATTGAGGAAAAAAACATTCAGACAACTAGTCATAGCAACAAAGAAATGAAGGTTTGCTTTCATATCAGTAAAACTGCCAACAATTCTTTGTCACACTGGATTCATATTGGATGGGGCCAATGGAAAAACAAGACAAAATTATTTCACCAGCCAGATTTGATCTATGTCGTATCTAATTAATTTTGAATGTTTATGTTCCAATTATACTTGAAACTGGAGTTTCTTTTTTCTGGATAAGACATATTAATAGTTGAACCCATATGTAATGCAGTCCATTTTGGAACATCTAGTATTAATATTGAATTGCCCATTAACAACAGGAGGCACTTATAGTCTATGAAGCAATTTATATTCCATAAATTGTTTTACTGCTCGAACACTCATGAGGTGAACACAAAGGCAGGAATGATGGTTAAAATGTCATTAAATTAATTGGAAACATGGCAGTTGTGTACTTTAGACTGGGATATAAATTTAGCAATGGTTCAGTAGTCGCATGTTTTCATGCTCTCCTCCCTATCACAGCTCGAGAAGAAACCCATTTGGGAATGTGACTGCAATGCTGGAACTGCACATCAAGTACACCCTGACACCGTTTCGTTGAAAGGAGATTAGTTCAGGGAGAATTCTGAATTCAGAAGGTCAGGCAGAAGTTACCAGAAATGGTAGAATTTCTTGCTTGTTTCTAAGCTGATACCTAATAAACAGCAGTCAGCCAAATTTAGATGCTTTTCCAAATGAGCCTACAGAGGTCTAACAAAAATCAGCTTTTGATAAATAGCATACAATATTATTTTTACAGATCAGAGATATTTCTTTTGAGGTTGGCTTTATTCCTTTAGTTTCTCCTGTCATCTCACTACTGTAGTTTATAGCATATGAAGCTGATGGTAGTAATTTGACTATTAGTAATAAGGTATTTCTCTACGTGGGAATTGTTGCTGTATAAATTTCTTGTTTAAATTTCTAATTCTATATGGAAGCATTTCAGGGAACGTTACTGACATAATGTTATAATGTTACACATACATATGCATGGAAAAGTCAGGATATGAAATTATGATTTAGGTGGAGTGCTGGTTTATGGTTACAAATAAAAATATACGGAATGGAAATGCTAGAAAAGTCATTTGAAGCTCAAGATGAGATGTAATTATTTTGATGAGGATAATAATAAACTTCGAAATTACTTTAGAAAAAGGAGAAAAAAATACTCTCCTGTTATTTTGTTGTACAAAGCAAATTTCTGTTATAATATTAACTCCAACTCAACTTTTTCACTCTGGCCTCTTTCATTTTATCTGATAGCAAGTTTTCTTCATATCTCCATACTGCAAGATAATTTCCCTTATGCTTCTCAACAGCAGAATTTAAATATACTGTATGACTTCTACAGAACATAGAGATTCATCTTCACCCAATTTGGAGCTCACTTTTACCATCCAAGAGCATCAGACATTGCCAGCTAATATTCTCAGTATATTTTGAGCCAGAATAATTGGACTCAATGGGACAGGAAGAACATTCTTGCTAGGCCTCAAGGCAAACCTCTCATCCAGATTGAAGAAGCCCAAATATTCTTTAGATAGTGGCCAAGAGCTAAAATGTTATTTTGCAGTCCAAATTTCTCCACTTATTCCTTCCCCTGTTTCTGTCTTATTTCTTCAAGGTCAGGGGGGGAGGAGGAGGAGGGGGGGGAGGATAAGAGAGATGGTTCCCTGGGGAAACTGCTGCTATTGAGATGAGACTTCAATATAAATAAAAATAAAAACATGAAAACCCACAAGCTTGCAAAGCACAACAGTCACTTAACCTTATTCAGGCACCTTGCAGGCTTGCCATGGAATCCACAAGGTTGATGGAGGAAGCACATTTTCAGGGCAGGAAAGAAACTAACCTTACCTCAGGGGAATGATGCTCCAGAGAAGAGGGCCCACATCAGAAAAGACATTTCGCCCTGGTCCTGGCAGGTGGAACCCCGTAATTTCCATGTAATGGGACTTAGTCCCCTTAGACAGGATCCAGAGCATATCTTGATGGGAGGGTAGATGTAGCTGGGAAAAGCTGGTCCTTCATGGAACCTGATATCCTAATACCATGTCATAGAGAGCTTTAAAGGTCAAAGCCAGCATCTTGAATTGCACCCAGAAGCAAACTAGCATTCAATGCAACTCACCGAGTAGAGATGTAACATGTGCCATTTTAGGGGCACACATAACTGTCCACCCAATCCCATTCTGCACCAACTGAAGCTTCCAGATGCTCTCAAAGGCAGCCCCAAGTAGAGTGCATTTACAGTGGTCCATTCTGGAGGTGACCAGGTCATGAGTGACAGTGAGTAGATCCAGAAAGGGGCGCAACTGGGGCATAATGCAAAGCTGTGCAAATGCTCTGCTAACCACAACTGTCACCTGAGTCACTCAGTTTTGCGAGGGTTCTTCCTTCCTGCCTAGCGTTTGGGGAAAAAACTCTTAAGTCTTTGGGAAAGCAAATACAGTCTATATCCACTACTAAGGAATTAAGATACATGTTTTCTTAGAATAGTGAAAGCCCAAGTACCTAGTTTTTGGTCTCAGAACAATAAATATTGTGTAGATCATGAGTACTGCAGATGTTTGTGATTTGGTACAGAAGATATATGCTATAATGAAACTATGTTTATTTAATTTTGATGTGGAAAAACAACATTTCATTTCTTTTCAGATCACACCAGTCTGACTTTCCAGTCTGAGCCTCTTTCAGGGCTAAACCATGTTGAGAATATTACAAATGTTTGCAATACTGAAAGATTCACTTGCAGATAATAGCTAGACCTCTGTTTGAAAAGGGAACCTTTTAGTGTTTCCCTGAACAAGTTTTCATGTCATTATTTAGCATAGCATTTTGCAAAATAAGACCATCATGTGATGCTTTTTCTTCCTTTTTATATCTTTTATATGAAAGCTTTCCTACATGTATCATGCCCAAATGCATCCACGGAATCAATGGCCACAATGCAGATGAATCAGTGTGGTGTCTAATTGCATTAGCCTTTATGGAAACCTTCTATCTTCATGGATTAATGGAGCATGTCCTTGGCAATAAACAACAAGATAGGGGCTGAAATACACTGAATGGCATAAGTTAATCCAATCATTTGACACAATTATCTCTAGAAAGCATAGGAAGGGATTTAAAGATCTGCTTGTTCTCCCTAATAATATGCAGCTCGTTAATAACATCCAAGGAAATTCAGTTCCTCAAACAGAAAGTAATTCGTATATGTGGCATGCAGTCAGTTTTGATGCACACACTAGTCTACCCAGATGGGGGGCTGTAAACCTTTCTATTAAGGATTATTTCCTTTAATGTAATTATTTGACATTTCCTACTTTGGATCCAGAATTCTAAAAGAACAAGTTTAATGAGAAATTCCTTTTGTAACAATTCAGCCCAATAAAAATAGGACCATATAAGATGCTAAGGGAAATCAGTGATCCCACAAAGAATTTTAAAGAAAATCAGGCAAGCCAGTCTATATAAGTAAGCTACATATATTTGCAGAAGTAGAATTTGGACTCCAGAATACACAGAGAATTGTGGATAGGATTGTTTAAGAGGGTATTCTCATTAGGTTAGGTAGAAGTTTTTTTCTTATTTTTTTCTTTTTTCTCTCTCTCTCTTGGGAGTTACCGTCTACCTTAAAGAATGTTCAGAAAAGTGAAAGACAGTCTCTTAAGGAAGGTTGACTATTGTCCAATTAAGAGATACATTCAGGGGTGGGCTGCTCTGGGTTCACCCTTAGATAATGCTATGGCAAATCCCACCCCTGGCTGGCCCCTCCCACCTCACCCCTCCTACCCCACCGCGCCCCTTCCAGGAGTCTCCACCCATCACATTTTGGATGCAAGGTAAGTGCAGGGCCCGCAAGGATGCTCGGGAAGGGCAAAAAACAGGCCTCCTGGAAGTTCTGGAAGGCCAGAAATGGGCCCGTTTCTGGCTTCCAGAGGGCCTCCGGAACCCAGGGGAGGCTGTTTTTGCCCTTCCAGAGGCTTGAGGAAAGCCTCTGTAGCTTGGTGAGGATGAAAAATAGGCCTCCCGGAAGTCCGGAAACAGGCCCATTTCTGGCCTCCAGAGACTCTCTGGAGCCCAATGACGCTGTTTTCACTCTCCCGGAGGCTCAAGGTAAGCCTCACGAGCCCCCCTCCCGCTCTGGTGCAGGATGGCCATGCCCACCCAGCAACTGGGCAGCGAACCTGTTGCTAAAAATTTTGAAGCCCATCCCTGGATACATTCCATCTCTGATAACAGATATCTAATCAAGAAACCCCAAAATTACTTCATCACTGAAGCCTTCTCAATGACCCCCTAAAGCTACTAATCAGTTCTAGCAAATAAGATTTTGTGTGAAGAACCATTATAATTGAGATGCATTTTTTGTTCAGTTGCAAAGTCGTGTCTGACCCCTTGCGAGCCCATGGAACACTGCATGCCAGGTCTCCTTGTCCTCCAGTGTTTCTTGGAGTTTGTCCAAATTCATATTCATTGCATCAATGACATTATCTAATTGTACCAAGAAAGAATGTATACACACTGTGTCTTTTTCAGGCCCCCCACAATGGGTCTAATTTACCAGAAGTAAATTAGGGAGGATATTGAACATAAGCATACAGAGGCTTGCTATTAAAAAAAAAACACTTCTATTTTTCCTCCATGTATGAATCACCATGGATAAATTATTCAAGTTGACAAAAAATCAGGGTAAAACGATGCTTTATGCAGGTTTATGCATTCTATTTTATGGAAGGATAAGGAATCCCAGAAATAGTTCTCTCCACATTTGGCTTCCTCTGAAGAAGAGAGAATTGGAAATTCAAGCACAGCAAATTAAATACAAGCTGACACATAGTCTTGAGAAGCAGCAGATCTGCCACTTCAAATCAGATTTCTAGAAAAAATGAATCCCAGGCTTCCATCCCAACCAAGGCTGTGATGGCCTTCAAGCACTCCAAATATATCTCTGCACCCATAAAAATATATCTCATTATCATTAGCTCTGATAAAATCCAATGACTTCCTGAGTCATTAGGAATTTTACATTTATTCAAATCTTAGATATGAATAAGACAGCGTGGCAGGTGTAGTCAGAAAGTAAGCTCTTTGTTGAGAATAGATAGATGAATATATTACCTGCTTTCCTATACCTGATATTTATTATCATCACAACAAAGTAAATCATTCTGCATTATGATTTAGAAATTCAAAGATATTTGAGATGTATCTTAACGTTCAAAGTAGAACCCAAAGCAGTGTCATACAGTATACAATATTTCTCCATGGAAAGATTACAATGATATACTGAGAAATTGCCATATAGCTTATTCTAAAGACAATATAAACATGCCTCTAACCATGAAATGATGCCCATTTAATACCAGAACTTATTTCACTCATCAGAAGTTATAATTTTATATAATGCAGATATTTTTTTCCTTTTTAATACATTATTAAATAATTACTGATAATTACGCTTCCCTGTATAAAACAATTGCATTTCTTTCCTTGTCATTCTTGTTTGGTTTTATCCAGGCTGTAATAAGTATGTATAAGTCTGTAATTCTTTAATAAATGCCATCGTAAATGACATTTTTTGATGAAGTTCAAAAAGCTCTAAAATTTGAGGATAAAAAGCTGCCTCATATCCAGAGTACAAAAATGAAAAAGCAAAGCATAAGCCCTTGCTAAGGGGTTGCCTTTGAGCTGGGAAAATGCATAACCTTTCAGCTCTTCATTAACTATACCATCCTATAGTCAAGGAATACTGGAATTTTCTAGATGTCTTCAGAGCTGTTTGTTACCTGAAATGTGAATAGAAAGCTAGTTCAATTGTTCCAAACTCTGCAGCAGGACTTTACTTTGTGAAGGTGCTATGTATATATGAAAAGAGAGTATACATTTCAGCCCATAAGGATGAGAGAAACAAATATCTCTAAGCTGCTGCGATTTCCTTTGAACTTCTTTCTTCTTCTTTTAAGCACCAGTTTTCAATGCATCCTCAGATACAAATCGGTTTAGACTGTTGGAGGCTCATGAGATGCATCCTTGAAGCTTCTGTTTGGTAGAGATAGGGTGAGCCCAGTTTTGTGTTGCAAAGTTGCCAAAAGATGAAGCTGTTGTGATGAAGTACATCAAGGCTTGTTCTGGGTAAATAAAAGCTTCTCATACAGCAACAGCTCTGCAGGTGGAACATTCCTCTATTTGATGCTGAAGCTTCCTGGCTCCCTTGTGTCTTTTCAACAAAAAAAAGTCTGTATATCTGAAGTCCCCCTATTTCTATACTTTTAACCTCTCTAGACCTTTTGCCTTTGCTTTACTTGCACTCATTTCTCCCTTTTTGCCCAAACTCACTCTGTCTTGTCTGTCACGTCGGATATAAGTGATTGTTATGACATTCACAATGCTGGCCTTGGAAGTTTAAGTGGCATAAGTTAGCAGAAAAGATGGCCCAGATAAATAAGTAACTGGAAACACAATTTATTTTCTTCTTCTTAAGTTTTTCTGGCAGGTTTTGTTTTGTAGAACTGAAAAACTAACAGTACTAACTAGGTACCACAGCAAGTAAATACTGGCACAGAATCAGTACTTTTAAAGTTCCAGTTCTGACCTGAAATGCCACATGAAACCTCAAAGCAAACTCACCAGAAATTAATTATGCTTGATCAAATTTATATAGTTTGAGCTAGACCTTTCAGTGCTACCTTTTGACATACATATACCCAGAAGCAAATTACACAGCTAATAACTAGTGAGGAAATTGTGGCCAAAACAAAAAGGCAATTTATTTTAAAATGTATAGCATTCATTTACTGACCCTTACTGCCGGAGCTTGATATAACAACAGCAGACCCATAACTTAAATTGGAATGTGGCCCACTGCTGAAACTATATAACTATAGAAGGGGTAAGGGGATAGGTCAGATTTTTTAAAAAGGTTAATTAATGGGAATAGACCAGAGGTGTCAAACTCACGGCATCACGTAACATATCAGGACTTTTCCCCCCTTTGCAAAACCAGACGTGGCCATCGCCAGCGCATGATGCATCCGGCCGCGGGCCGCAAGTTTGACAGCCCTGGAATAGACCAAAACATTCTCTGAACTGAGATAGTATCATGGTGATAGAATGGGAAAAGAAGAAGAACATATAGAGGTGAATAAGGCATAAGAATCACCCTTGCAAGTTATTCCCTTCATTTTATCCCCTTTGTTGGATATTTCTAGTTTCTTGGAGTTAAGAAAAGGCTTTTCACATCCTCAAAGTTGCTTTTTTATTATTTTTAGCATCAATAAATAAAACCAATAAATAAAAACGAGGGCTAAGAATTGGCCTATGGATGGGATTATAACCTTTGTAACAGGTGTGTGCTTTAGAGCATATAAATAAATGCAAATTTAGTTGTAATAATAAATGAGGGACGTCTGAAACTTAATTAAGTAATTTCATGTTACACATTGGATTTTGTCCTTTCAGAAGATGCATTAACAGTTTGCCACTCTCATGCATGAAGGATTCCATTATGAGGCCGAAGAGGGTTTTGGTGCTTGTCTTTCTTTCAAAATGCCCAACATTATTTTTCAGAGCTGGCCTGGACTAAAAAAAAGCAGCAGCCTAAGGAAAGTTTGCACAACTCTGAAATATTCACCTGAGGGAGAAGAGGATTACTTCCAAATTCAGGTGTTATTTCAGGTAGTGTGCGTACCTTCCCTGTTTTATTTTTGTAACAGCACACAATAGCATACACACAAACCCCTCCCCTTTATCTGATAGGTGAACCTCTATGTGTTGCCTATTTTCATTTATTGTCCTGGAAAGTAGATGGATACATCCATGTAGCCATCTTTGCGTTGAGGAAGCTGGAGAGAATCCTCCTTACATTTGTGATTTAGATCAGAGTTTGGGATTCTGATGACACATATAGCTATAAAGTTAGTGATATATAGTGAACTAAATCATGACTCAAAGTGTGATTAAATTTAGTCATATTATATTTTCTCATCAATATTACTTAGAAATAAGTGCACAAAATTTGAAATTGTATGCATGCTTACCTGAAAATAAACCCAGGTAGATCTCAGTAATTCTACATTGTTTTTAAAAAATAACAACCTGATGAAATCTAGTAGTAGAGGTAAACTTTATTTTGTTTTCTAATACATGGGATAATATTTCACCTGGCTAATATATGCCTTTGAATCCCACCTTTCAGTTGAATATGGACATTTTATTATTACTATTATAACTTTTAGTATAACTATTGCAACTTTATGACCTGTGAACCAACACCCAGAATTCCTGAGCATGGCTGACTCAGGAATTCTGGGAGTTGAAGTCCACAATTCCAAAATTCCCAGGGTTTCCCACCCCCTCGCCCCGAGCTAGATTTATGAAGAGGCAGGGCATTTGCTAGCAGAGTGAGAAGGGGGGAAAACCATGAAATATGTGTAAATGCAAACAACTCATAAGTCATGTAAATGCCATAAATTATGTACTTGCATCACACATTGGGATGAAAATTGGTAATGACTGCATTTGCATAATATAACTGCTCATGTGTGTCCATTTTGGTATCATGATTTCCTGTGCATATAAGTGTAAAGAGGCCTTTACTCCTGCATCCAAAGAAAGCAAAGTACTAAAAGGCTTGCTGAAGATTTTCATTCAACTATAGTTGTTGGGATTTTTGAAAGTAGCAATGATTATTAAAGTAGTAAAAACTTTTTTTATTGTATATGTACTTTTCTTAACTCAATATTCAAGAAGGTCCAAGACTTTTGCGGGAAGGCCCTCCATAGCTTATTTCCCAAGACTTATGAGTCTCTTTGGAGATATACTATTATTAATGACATGCATGAAATTTATTTCTGGGCATTGTAAGTCCCCCTTTTGCATTCCCTTGTGTTCAGTAAACTGAAAGCAAAGTGGAAAACATTTTTGTTCATATTACCCTCAATAAATGGGCTTAACCAGAAAACAAATCTCATAATTCACCTCTTCAGTCCCAGTGGTTACAGGACAAATCCACTAGATTTAGTGATAAGCCTTAAATACACCTGCACTGACAGGTGTACAAAAAGTTAGGATTCTCTTATTCTATACCGTACAAGAGCTTATTGTTGCTATGGTTTCAAAAATTTAATTGAAATCAATTTTGTTTTTATTCACTGTGTATGGTTAATGCATTTGTTTCCACTCGTGCTGTTTGCAATATGTTTGGAGCTTGCAAGAGAAATTTTGATGGTGGGAAAGATGATAAACAAATAGAAGGACAAGGTGACATGTACATGTATTTTTTTTAAATAAAAATCTATGTAAGAGCAATGAAGTCCTATGACTTTACTGTCAGAAAGGATGGTCTCTACTAAAATCTTGCTAAATATAGAGAAACTGGAAAATATACAGGGGAAAAAAGCAATCGTATTAGAGATAGAGGCACTTTTTCAAATGAAAATGGACTGGGATGTTAATGGAAGGAATGAGAATTTAATAAAATTATAAAGAGTACAAAGAATATAACAAAAAGAAGTTGATTCTGTCTTTCCACTTTCTGTCTCTCTTGTACGGTTACTTAGAGATATAGGGTAGAAATGTGGCAAATCAAAGTGGACAAAAGCAATTTATTTTCATGTAATGCTTTATTATAGGATTCATAGATTTGAAATATAGATATGCTATTTAGGGTAGGATTAGTTGCTAACAGTAGCCAGCAGCCTCATAAGTGAGAAGGAAGGTGGGAAGGTGGCACTCATGTCATCATGATGGAAGCCTCACCCCTTTCTAGTGCATTGATGCCTCCATCTTGTTTATTTTGGCCCTCCTTGTAGGTATCATTGAGAATAGCTCTTGCAAACATTATCAAAATGTGTTCCACATTGTCAGTCTCTAGCAGTGATGAAGTTACATATAGTGTCCATTTCACTCCAACAGCTGATTTTTTACCCTCTTTCCACACAAAGAAAATCCTTTCCCAAATATTGCCCTTGGAAGCCCACATTTGCATGATGTCATTATGCTATTGCCAAACCCAGTATAGTATTTCATACTCCCACAGCCACACCCAAATTGTTAAGCTTATCTTCTAGTCATGAAAAGTTATCCGTCATATTCTCTAATACTGTCTTATATAGCATTGGCCCGCCCAGGGGCGGGCTTCAAAAACCTTAACAATGGGTTCGCTGCCTAGTTGCTGGG
>JANHFL010008061.1:0-10668 GCA_032468155.1 Oxyrhabdium leporinum
GGGAATCTAAACAGATAAAAACAAACAACATCATTTCATAAGCCTGAATATTCCTATATCTGCTAATCTGGTTTAAGCATACCGAACTGAACGGAATCACTCTTGGACAATATTACAACTAAGGCAATGTTGACACACCTGTGCTGGAGTTCTTATTGAACTTTGCACCAAAAGACATACGCATTGAAGGTAATTTAAAAACTGACATTTGGGATAGAACTGCTTTATTAAAAAACCGTCACATTAGAAAACAAGTCTCATGTCTTGGCCACACAACAACCCCTTTATTCTAGCTACTGAGTTTCTGTTTATTTTTCCCAGGATGCTCATGGGAATAATTACTGAAAACATGAATGCACTATGTACATCAAAGAGAATTGTTGGAAAAGAAGCCAAGGTGAGGAACTAATCACGTTATAGTAGAACCTCTGGTGGCGAATGCTTCAGGTCATGACCAAATCGGGTGACGACCAAAAATGTTTACCTCTGGTCGCGAACAAACACAGCCATGGCAATTTGCCCTTCTGTGCCATTTTTTTTTTACGTGCATGCGCTTCCGGTCACGACTTAATCGGGCGATGACCGAAGTCATGGAATGGATTACGGTCATCACCAGAGGTTCTACTGTATTTGCTTCTTTAAATGTACAGCTATGTTGATTCCACACTTGTCATCTGAAGTCACAGTTGTTGGTCTTGACTACTGAGTAATTATATTACAGCAGTTTTCACCAGAATTGCTCGCCGATAGGTTGAATGCACAACGCCCACCACTGTGCTCTGTAAAAATTGATGCTGGGAAGGTACACAAAACATCTTCAGGTTAAACAAACAGGTTGAAAATGTCAAGGAAATGAAAACTTACCATCCTCAATTACGATTTTGATAAGACGGATTGAACCATTCCGAGCCTTTGCAAAAAAGTCCTTTAATTCCGTAGTGGCTAAAAGAATCAGAAACATGCTGATCAGAATTTGAATCCCAAAGTTATTCCACTCTCTGACACAGTAAAGGAAATGGCAAAAAAAAAAAAGGGGGGGGGAAACCTGAGAGAAACCCGAAAGTAAAAGACTGGAACAATGAGAAAAAGGAACAGATTTCCCTAGTTCTGATCAAGGCTGTCTGGAGAAGTATGCATTTCACTTTCACAGAGGTTCCAGAGTTAAATACCAGCTGGAAGCACATGTGATCCAGAGAACCTGATACTTGGCTGGGGCAAACATAATATCCCAAATTTAGCAGTCCGTTGGCTTCAAAAAGCAAGGTGGGCTCAAGTGACAGTTTATAAATGTACAGCATATCCTGCTGTGCAGACCAGACAGGCTGAGCGGACGGCTGGAAAATGGGATGAAGATGGGCAGGAAAACCCCCTCTGATTTTACTCCTGTGACAGGTATGTTTTGCCTTTGATATCCCTCTACCCGAGGCTGGGCAGATTGCTGAGGAAAAACATTTACATAGGAATCAGAACTGGAGTTGCTCTGGCATTTGTCTTCTGCCTTTCTGATGTGAAACTATCCTTCAGGGATAGTTTCTATGACCCTGAAAGTATGGTAGTTGCTGGTAAGGTTTTCACTGCTACCAAATTTAACAACAACGAAGCACCAATTCAGACAAAACCAGTAACTAGCGGCGCAGTTACTGATGACAGGAGATAGCATTACTCTTCATACAAAAAATACATATGGATTTGATCACTTTGGTCGGGGATGATGCAATTCCCCCAAATGTTCTGAATACATTTCACCAAAAATTGGCATGTTCAGATGAGTCAGAACTTGACACGCATTGATCTCGTTTCATTGAGAGCACAAATGCTATAACAGGGAAAGTACAATGTCATCAATGTTATTGGTTTCACCGTGTAATTAAAATAACTGCATTAATAAATACACTGATTTGTGGATCATCTGTCAGAAATTATTTTCACCTTTCCACTATTTTTAAACCTTCTTCCCAAAATACTACAACACTACTGTGCAGAAAATCATTATTTAAAACATCGGTTCTATAGCCATGCACTGGAATAAGGATCTCAAACTATACCGGTAGTCCTCAACTTACAACCACAATTGAGCCCAAAATTTATGTTGCTCAGTGAAACATTTGTGAACATTTTACGACTTTTCTTGCCACAGTTTTAATTGAATCATTGCAGTTGTTAAGTGAACCTAGCTTCCCCATTGAATTTGCTTGTCAGAAGGTCACTAAAGGGGATCACATGACTCGGGGGCACCGCAGCCTTCATAAATATGAACCGGTTGCCAAGCATCTGAATTTGGATCGCATGTCCATAGGAATGCTACAATGGTCGTGTGAAAAATGGTCATAAGTCACTTTTTTCACTGCTGTTGTAACTTTGAACAGTCACTAAATGAACTGTTGTAAACCGAGGACTACCTGTAAATTGGAGGGGTTAAATAATAAACTTTCCACGGATACATTTCAGAGATCTATAAAATTAATGACCATTTGTAAGAAAGTCATGGTTAATGTACAAAATTTAACAGCAATTATATGAATCTATAAACTTTCCAAAATGAATCTCTTGTCAATATTAAGTGTTACAATCTGGCGTGTTCAATCAGTTTTAATAACAGAGACCCCCTGGCCCTTGGAAAGACCTAAGGCACACACTGCCATTTGCAAAGTGGAAAATAAATGCCCCAGAAAATGTCCAGTTTCTCTACTTTAGAAAAGGAAGCTATTGCAGTGTTGCCGGTTAGCGAACAGCTGCTCTGAAGGGTTGCTGGGGCAATCGCGAAGCGCATCTCAGGATCAATCCACACCAAACCAGCATCTGTTCCACTGCATTCCCTCCCGTTGACATCAGAGAGGACATCAAATGCGTGCGCTATGGCACAGATGTGCCCGCAAGGAAAATTATTTCATATCAAGACTCATCTTTACGATGCTTCCGTATAACCAGGAAACTGCAAACGGAGCCATCCAAAGATGCCTGTCATCATGTGTCAGTCTGGCTTTCAGCAGGCACACAAATACACATTTATATTGGTTAAAACATGACGAGAAGTGAATTCTGAACCATAGAACTGGGAGGAAAAGGCTGCAGAGACCTCAGAACCATCGTGTTTGCCTAGTTTCACGAAGCCCAAAAATAGAGGTAGTCCTCAACTTATGACCACAATTGAGCCCCAAATTTATGTTGTCAAATGAGAAATTTGTTAAGTGAGTTTTGCCCCATTTTACAACTTTTCTTGCCACAGTTAAGTGAATCACTAAAATTGTTAAATTAGTAACGTGGTTGTTGGGTGACTCTGGCTTCCCTGTTGATTTTGCTCATCAGAAGGTCATCAGAAGGTCGCAAAAGGGGATCATATGACCACGGGACCCTATGACTGTCATAAATATGAACCAGTTGCCAAGCATCCAAATGTAAATCACGTGACCATGGGGATGCCGCAACAGTCATAAGTGTGAAAAATGGCCACAAGTCACTTTTTTCAGTGCCATCGTGACTTTGGTCACTAAACAAACTGTTGTAAGTCGAGGACTAGCTGTACTCCAGGTATTTGCTCTTTGAATGTACCAGTAGCTTTTCAAGTCCCAATCCATCAGCGGTGAGGTATGCTATTTAATAAATAAGTCAATACACAATCTAAGGCAAAAGAGAAATTCAAAAGACAGCTGTAAAAAAAATGGATACTACAGTGTTGATCTTAGGGGCAATTGCAGGTTTAGTAGAACATTTTCTGTTCCTACATGGAGATCAAGGGCGATGAAGATAATTAGTACAGGAAGTCCTCGATTTACAACAATTCATTTAGTGACCATAACAGCACTGAAAAAGTGACTTAGGACTGTTTTCTGAAGTTATGACCTTTGCAGCATCTTCATGAGCATGTGATCAAAATTCAGTTGCTTGCCAACTGGTTCAGCTTATGACTGTTGCTGCGTCCCAAGATTTTGTGATCACCTTTTGACAAGTAAATTCAGTGGGGAAGCCAGATTCACTTAACAATCAGGTTACAAACTTATCAACTGCAGTGACTCACTTAACGTTGTGGCAAGAAAGGTCGTAAAACTCACTTAAATGTCTTAGTTAGCAAAAGAAATTTTGGGCTGAATTGTGGGCGTAAGTCAAGGACTACATGTAGTTTTTCCAGTGTCAAGTTCCGGTGTCCCACATAAGAAAAGCCAGCAACACAAGTTGATGTTAGATTGTTTATCTGGAAATGCAGACCCAGCACGAAGCGACCATCCAAAAAGATTCAAAGTTTGTGCTACCATGGTTAGTTTACCCACCCCTTATATTGTGCTCCACCTCCCTTGTGTGTGTACCCTGCCCCTCCTACTGACTGCTTGCCGCAGTCCGGCCATGCCCCTAGCCGCCCATCCCAGCCTATCGTGCTTGGTGTCCTGCTTCTCCCCATGCTCCGACGTTCAGCTGCTTCCACGAACTGGCGATCAGCTGTTTTGCAAGGAGCTAGTCAGGCGGCAGCCCCATGGCTGCCAGAGCGAGCAGGCAGGTAAGGTTCAGGCCCTGCTAGCCAGGCGGCAGCCCCGTGGATGCAGGAGCGACGTGATCAGGGTCATAGGCGTGTGTCCCAGGCAGCAGCTCCTTCCAGGCAGGACGCCATGGTGGCGTGGCCGTTGATGCCCATGGGCGTGCCTCCACTCCTCCCTCACCCAAATGGCGGCCTGGGCCGTCTGGTGGTTCGGGGCTAATATCCAGTTTGTTCTCCTAATCCCTCTTTGCCTAAAGAGAGGCTTTATTTATTACTTCTTACAAAACTTCACAACACCACCAACAACATTAAGACAATGAAACATATAAATAAGCCACCGTCCTTCCATTAGGCACTAGGATAAGGGCAGTCAAGAACACTTCCACACTGCTTCTGGTCTCAAATGCAAGAAAACACAGGGCTGAGGCCAGTTGTGCAGGATAGGAGACTTTGAGGAAGGTAGAAAGTTTAGGACAAGCTCTAAAGAAGCAACTACATAATGCATTAAAGGTTCTCTTAGTAGATCCCTGTCAAATAGCAACTACCGAAGTTAAACCAATGGTTTGCTCAGCCTAGCATCCTTCCAGCAAAACAACCCAAATAAGGAGAGAGAGAGAAGCTATCTGTTTTCTTCTTGTTTCAAAATTCGGTATACAAAGACCACAGATCCTTTTAACTTTTTTTGTTGACACCGAACAAACAGCAGTGACTAAAGGAGTGCCTTGGTCCACATTCTTCCAAAATGAGAAAGAAAATCCAGGAGTTGTGCACAGGTGTGGAATGAAGGCTATGGGATTCATTTCAGTCTAGTGCTCAGGACAAACTTGTAGCTCAGAAATCTTTCAGCATGAGTGAGTGATTGGGTAAAGAGCTAAGCAGAATCACTGTTTGCTTGATTAAATAAAGCACCAATGTTGGGTTCACAAAGTATGCTATGCTAAAACCAAGCTTAATATAAAGGCAGGCAATCTCAGGCAATCCCTTTAGTCATTGCTGCTGGTACGGCGTTAAATGTTTAAACTATTATCTCCCAGGTTCCCTCACCACAGGCCAGGCTTTCTAGGGATGCTGGGATTTATAGCTCAGCAATATCAGGGTTACCATAGATACCCTTGCTTTTGCACAATACTTATACGAGTCATCAGTTAGTAAATTCTGGTGTTTTAGTAACATTTTCCAGCCGTGATATTTCTATCAGACATAGAATGCAGTGTGGAACTAGCAGTTCCTCACTGATCAGGAAACCAGTTTATCTGCAGAGCTGCAAGCTATGGCTTCTTCCTTCCTCTCTAAAAGCAGCAGCAGTGTTCTAAGTATTACAAGGCTGTTTTCACATATTAATCAAATGAGGTTCCTTAGAAATATTAACAGGTTTGTTGTTGCTTATGACTGCATTGCATTTTGAAAGAAATTCTGAAGAAATACCTATTTATACTATCATATATACATTGAGAATTGGCACTCCTGGCATTAAGACAAATGAATATGAACTGATTATTTTGTAGCACTATGTAAAACATAGCATTTCCTCTCTGAAATGAGAAAGAGACAGAAAGGTTCAGAAGCTTTTGCTTTGTTGTGTAGTAAGAGTCAAGAAAATTGGTATTATTTATATAAATATGCACCACACTCCACAAAACTCATGGTGGTTTACAGCTAAAGCGGTTAATCAAAACAATACTATAACCATAGCAGAATCCATAGAGGCAGCTATTAACCTATAACCACAATTGTAACTAGAACTTCCATTGTTAAACAAGATGATTGTAAGTAAGTCATGTCCAATTTTATGACTTTTTTTTGCTGCAGTTGTGCAGCAAATTCAGCTTCCTCGTTGAGTTTGTTGGAAGCCTCCTGGGAAGGTCACAAATGATGAACATCTGACCTAGGGACACAGCAACTATCATAAATACGTACCAGTTGCCAAGTGTCTGAATCACAATCATGTGGAATGATCCATTATTCATGGGGAAGCTGCAACGGCCATAATTATAAGGAGTGGTTGTAAGTCACTGTTTTCAGTACTGGCATAACTTTGAACAGTTGTTAAATGAATGTTCATAAATTGAAGGCTACTTGCATACTATAACAAATGCATTAATAATAAAAAAAATCATCAAAATTTAAACTCATATTCCAAACATCATTATCATTGCCTTCATGATCTGATCTTAACTCCTGAACCTGTCTGAACTGCTCCTTTTTAACTATCTTTCTAAAAAAATCTGATGTGAAGGCACTATTAAAGTTCCCATGGAAGGCTATTCCAAAAGATTTGTGTTACAATGAAAAATTACACGTTTTTTTCACCTTTCCTGAATCTCACACAGGGGGTGGAGGAACCTTCCACATTCCAACCCAGGATTTACATATTGGACAAGAAGAACAATTTTGAAAGAGATAGTCCTACATCTGTAAACAAAGAAGCTGAAAGCATGAATTGATAAATGGAATGAAAACTGAGTGCGTGAATGGAAAAAGACAAAAAAACCCAACCATCATCATTTGTTATTAGTACAAAGTCCCACCCTCTCTTTTTTGTTTATTTAATGACTGGATCTCAGCAATGTGAAAATATGGACGAAGGCATGCAGATAACTATACTTGGTGAAATCTTTGCTGGCAGACAGACTTCAGTAATATATCTAAATGGGGAGGCTGAAAATTTCCTTGCTTATAGAAGAAAAGAGTAAGCAACAGGCAAATGTCCTCAAGCAAATGGCTTTGCTTAGTATCTTTGCAGAAATTCAGAAGGTACCAGCAAAAAACTATGCCTCATTTCTAAGGAGATGGGGTAAATAATTTAAGGATTTGTATTAATGCCATTGTTTATATAAAGGCTTTATTTAACAGCAAAACATTACGTCTCCATTGTTAGAACTTTAGCTAAAGTAAAGACCCATCACTTTACTTAAAGCTTATTAGAGAAATTTCCCAACATAGAAATGGGAATTTTAAATTGGACTTTAAATTAACTGGATTTTAAATAAGAATTTAAAATACGTTTTGTCCTCCACAATAAAACCCTCTTCTTTTAACTAAGTGTATTTATCCAAAGAGCCAGTTTGGTGCAGCGTTTAAGGCATCAAGCTAGAAACTGGGAGACACTGAGTTTTACTCCTGCCTTGGGTATAAAGTCAACTGTGTGACCTCTGGCCAGTCACTTTCTCTCAGGTCAAGAAAAGAGGCAATGGCAAGCCACTTCTGAAAAACCTTGCCAAGAAAACTGTGGGGACTTATTCAGGCAGCCTCTGATAATCTGATATGATTGAACTGACCGCCCCCCCAACCCTATAACACTTTGATATAGTTTGAACTGAAAATGAAAATATCTCCACATAGTTGGCTTGTCCTAGCTTCTTCAAAACCTACACCAGCGATATTCATTCATCACAAGTGTAAGCACATACTCTTTTCACAGATATATAGTATCATACTGGGAGAGAATAGGCCTAGTTTTTCACTGAGCATCTCTTGCTCTGTCCATCAGCGGTAACCAACCACTTCTGATTCAATAATACATGAACTCTGAAATGGATGCCTTCCTAATTCAAATCATTCTGTCCTCCTGACTGGACACTTGAGCCTCTGTCTATCAATCTTTAATCCACTGGATGTGATGACTATTAAAAAGACTTCAGTTGCATTCATTTCCATTCATTTCCAATTCATGGTTTGAAAAAGTAGGTAGTACATTTCATGCTATTATTCCTACTTCTGATGGATTTCTAAAACACTGAATTTCTAGTTCTAGTTCCCTATGACAGCTTTGCTTCATGTACTCTTGTTTTGAACTTACTTCAATTGGCTCTTCTTTTCTGATTTCCTCTGGTTGTTACACTTTCTTTTACATGCATCTCTGTTAGCAGGACTGTCCAAAAACTACCATGGAAGTCACAGAACATTTGTGCCTTTGCTTCGTAATGGAAAATATGACTTTATCAAATCTTTCGGAGGGGTGTGTGTGTTTCACCCAAGGCATATCTGAAGACTGGACTGCATGTTATACTCACTCTAGAGCGATGGCATGTCAGATACTCCACGCAGATTTGGAAAGAACTGAATATTTGGACTAGAACACTATTGTAAGATACAACCAACTTGCAGAAAAACTAGCTAACAACGGGATCAATAATTTCCACCATATATATACCTGACCATTGTCAGGTATCAAACTGTACAAGGCAATATTTGTCTGCTGGTGCCATATTATATCTAAGGGTACAATTAGTCAGCATCTTTATTGTAATGATCACAAGGGGCAAAATTACTGTCAATATCTGACTGAGGCAAACAACTGACTTGGATACTTATTTGCTCCTGAATCACTAGTGTTTCTGAAGCATTATAAACCACAAGTGTAAGTTTATAAGACGATGAAGTTTAGATGAAGTTAAATCCAAACGAGTAACTGAGGATTTTGAATCACAGTCTTACAGAACACTATGTTCTAATTTCCCTTTTATATATAACTCTAGGAGAGGAAGGATAATAAGAGAGGAAGGATCCATCTGATTTGCTTATAATGATACTTCCAAATAGCTTATATTTCAACGCCAATGTATCATTGAGAAGGTCAATATTTCAAGGTCATTTGATCACTGCTAACAGAGAAATTAAGAAGAGGAAGGAAGAGAATTGCATAAAATGGAGCCCAATTCTGGATGGTGGCCAAGAGGGATATCATCATCAATGGTACCGAAAATTGCTGAGAGATCAAGCAACACAAAAATAGATGCACCGTTCTGTCATCGGTCATCTAAGGTAGGGGTCCCCAATCCCCGGGCCAGTCAGTGGCCTATTAGGAACTGGGCCGTACAGCTGGAAGTGAGCAGAGGGCAAGCAAGTGGAACTGAAACCATCTCCTGGGATACTATATGTGTGCAGAAATAGGTCATGGCACAGTCTTTGTGGCATATGCTACTTTAAAATACAGTAAGACACTGCTTGTCTAAAAAGGTTTTTCTGCACATAGAAAGCTAATACTGTTAAAGATAACTACAGTGAAGTAACAGTCAACAGTCAATAACGCAAAGGCAAGAGCCACTGGAAAAGTCCTGATGCTTTAAAAATGGAAGACAACAAAAAAGAGGCCAGTAAAAGGAAATCTTTTTTATAATCACTGATGACACAAGCATAAGCTTACAAGACCTCAAAGAAGTAATTATTGTCAGGAAAAAAGATTTAAGTCCAGCTTTCCTTGTTGCCCTGATGATACCGAGAACTGCACCTGGAAGAAATACCAAAATGTAAACTCCATCATGCAGAATATATGGCTTGGGGCCTTTAATTGGTTTCCAAATAATGTGTAACTCATCATAGCACAATATAGCCCTCTGTGCATATTTAAATGGGTGCTAGGCAGAAGAGATCTAACTTATTTTTCTCTTTTTCATGTCAGAATTTTATGAGTCCCTTCATGATGAATCATCAGTTATCACCGTGACTGTGCAACTTCAGTCCCAAGTAGTAAAGGGTGGACAATCAGTCCAAAGTAAGCCAGTAAAAAGGCAAAGTTATTAAAAGATATTTTGAAGTATTACTGTGGAGATCATTCAACCTGTTGGATTACTTTGGCTCAATCTGTGTAGTAAACAGCTTTAAAAACAAGCTTCTTTAAAATATCACACAGTGCTGTGCTCAGATGATTCACTACTTCAAATATGCAAATGTACAGATATCCCAGAAAACTAATTTCTGAACATTTCACAGCTATAGAAAAAGTAGTAAAAAGGGAACAAATCAGCATGCTTCACTTCTGTTTTCCTTCAGACTTGTTTGCATAATAATAATTGAACAGGATTTGACTCACGGATTTTATCCAAAAGGCTTCACTATGGCAATTTGCCAGTATAAGCATACAACTATCAAAAAGGATGTGAACAGCAGAAACACTTTTGCTTGGGATCAAAACTAATTATTTCCTACATGAAACAGCAGGATAGGTTAACATATTTGAATAAGAAACACATTCACACAAATGTTCTGGTTTACCTGTAATTCTGCCCAGATTAGAACTATGCGCACAAGCAGCAACTGGAATTGGGCTAGTATGTTCTCCATGCCTGCTCTCTCAGAGAGATTTCACTATGTTCAATTTCTTTTTCCACAAAACTGGTTAAAACTACTGTAACGCCCTCTACATGGGGCTCCCTAACAGGAGCATCCGGAAACTTCAACTGGTGCAGAATGCGGCCGCG
>JANHFL010008064.1:0-18320 GCA_032468155.1 Oxyrhabdium leporinum
TCTTTGACTTTTGACGCAAGACTTTGTTTATTCTGAGCCGTTGCTTTCCTGACTTCATCTTTGCAGATTCTGGCTATTTGTTGATATTCTGCCTCAGTTATGTGTCCCTCTTTCCTTTTTTTGTATTTGTCTTTTTTGTCCTCTGCTTTATCAGAGGTGTCTTTGTGCAGCCATGCTGCTTTCTTCTTGTATTTATTTTTCTTTTTCAGTTGTATTGTGCTGGACTGGACTTTTATGATCATATTTTTCACAGTTTCCCAATCTTCTTGAGTTGTTTTCCCCTTTAGGATTTTCATCCAAGGAATCTTTCCCAAGTTCTCTCTTTGTTAAAGTTTGTTAAAATCAGCTCTTTTAAAATCTATGGTATGATTGTGTTCTATTGCTTGTGTTTGCATTATGTTAAATTCCAGTAAATTCCAGTATGACATGGTCACTCTCACCCAAAGTTCCTGCAGTTTCAACGCCCTCTGTCACTTTTTCTCTGTTCGTGAGAATTGGGTCCAGTATGGCTGTCTCTTTAGTTCCCTCCTCTACCTTTTGGACAACAAAGTTGTCAGCTAGGATGGTCAGGAACCTATTCAATTTCTCACTCAGTGCAGAATTAGTCTTCCAGTTGACATCAGGGTAATTGAAGTCTCCCATTACTACTGTAGTGTGTTTCCTACATATATGTTATTTCCTATATATATTTGTTAATTGGTTAGCAGAAAGTACATCTTTTTTTTGCTTGGTTGGGTGGTCTGTACTATATACCTATGACAATGTCATTCTTTTTCTCTTTTATATTGACCCATATGTATTCTAGGAGTCTTTTGTCTTTGGTTTTGTGCATTTCTGTAGCAATATAGTGGTCTTTTACATGTAACTCCACCTCCTCTTTTATGGGGTCTTTTATATTTTATATAAAATATTTTAGAAGCTGTATCTTTTCTAATATACAATACCCTGTGGCAGTAGGAATTAGAGGTGCAGACATGCATTTAATATGGGCCAAAGACTCTCTTATTTACTTCAGAAATGTCTCATTAAATAATATGATTCTATAAAACCTATTACTTTTAAAGCTTTTTAAAAAAATATCTGCCATTTGTGAACATATATATTCATATATAACATAGAGTATATTCAGTTTCAAAGATTATAAATAGGAGTGAACAGTCTTCAGGGCAGTAGGGTCTATTTTGTTTTTTATTAAAAACCTGGACCCCTCCCCCAAGTCTGGAGAGAGGTACAGGAAACAGAATTAAAGAATTCTGAGCTCAGCAATTGTTCAAACTCTTAACTTGAAATAAAGCTCATCATCTTTCCAACTAACAACCAAATCCTTTTGAATATGCCAAATATTTTTCATTCAACAATTTAGGGTGAAGATAAAGTTCTTGCTATTGTTGTTAAATAACTGAGAATGTATTGCAAATCACCCCCCAGTATCTACCAGTAGATGGAAACCCATGTTCTGCCTCCCATAGCCACAATATATTAATTAACCTTCCTAAATTTGGAGGAGTCAATTTGCAACAGAGAAGCAATGTGGCCTTAGCCCATTAGTTTTCATTTCCCCACTGATCACCCTCCTTTTATATTTTATATTCATATTTTAAAGTTAAGAGGGCTAAAGGCCTTCACTTAAACTTTGTTTCTGGGCTGTACAAATACATACTGAAAATGATGACTCACATTATCAAATGCTTCCTCATATGCACCCCCTCCCCATTTTATCCAGGTAAAAAAGCCAATTGGGGTGGGAAAAAATGGGTTTTCTTCCATAACATGAGAAAGAGCAAAGGATGCAGTTCTTATACATCTCTACCCTTTGAAACCACTTAGCAGTGTTCAAAAGCACCACTATCACAAGGAATATTTTCAGGAGAAAGAGAGACCTACCTGCCAGACAGCAAGAAGGACAAACGATCAATGGATGTCTTGCCCTCCACAGCATAGGTTTGATCTTTGGCCAAAGGCAAGACCTGTTCTTCACAGCACTTGATCATTTGTTTGTAAGTTTGAAGAGGCACTTGCAAAGGCTGGCAAATTTGTTTGTACAGGAGATCAAATTCTTCAGAAAAAGTGTCTTTACGGAGTTGGTAAATTAAATGTGCTAGCTGAAACAAGCAGATCAGAAATAAAAGCACATTCCAAATGACAATGTCTAATCCACAAGCGTTGAGCCAGCCCCATACGGCAGAGCAAAGAAAGCCAATGGACAACAACCCAAAAATATAGATGGCACCAAAGGTTCCACTACCTCCCATATAGCCAAGGAGGAAGAAGAAACTAGCGAGGTGATAGGCTGCTCCTTCCATAATGTATTTCCAGTTCTCACACAAAACTGGATTAAAAATTATCCGATCCAAAAGTGTGTTTTCTTCATTCATCTTCCTGTAACTTCTACCCCTAACTCACTTTGAAATTAATGGAATACACAGAAACCTACACTTCTATGGAGATTTTAGAGGAACATTTCTGAAATTATGTATTTGAATCAAACAATTCCTGAAGTTCTTTTCCACAAATTGCAATACCCAGCGTTCTTGATGGGATTTGAGACCTTGCTGATGAACTTGTAGAAGCATGAGAAATTCTATCCCGGAAGCACCTTTTGAGAACTGGAGTGGAAAAATCAGAGTAGCTAAGAGTGTTTGCAGCTTGTTTTCTCCCCTGCCTTGAGATAAATTAAAATAGACACAGTGAAAGAGCAGCAGGGAGGGCTAAAGGGGTGGGAAAGACAAGCAGAGGGCAGTAGTGTTTAATTTGGAATGTATAGCACTAAGGCATGGAAAGAAGAGAGAGGCGCTACATAGATAACCATGTTTGGAATTGAAATCCAAGAAGCAAGGGCTAGAATGGGAAGAGAGAGCAGCCAGACATTTGCCACTTAACATAACTCTGAGAACTAGATTACAGAGTATTGTTTCTGAATACTGCAGAGTTTTCAGTTTGTTGTCAGATACACTTTTATCACTAAAGAATATTTTTACATGGAAGACGAGAGGAGAAGGAGGAGGAGTTCATTATTGCAACTAAAAGCAATAAATTAAGAGATTAAAAAGGATTTGAATATTAAGTATCTTTATAATATGATATACAATCACACAGAAAGAGTGGTGTGGTGGCCTAGTGGTGAAGATGCTCACCTCTCACTCGGAAGATTGAGAGTTCAATCCTAAGTAGTGGCAAATATTTCTCTCCTAGGGCACAAAGAAAAAATATCTCCTGCAAACTCTGTGTGGCGTCAGGAAGGGCATCCAACCAGTAAACGCTCAGCTTCATCCAGTCGCTCTGACTCTACCCCAAATTAAGGGATTATAGGATCGTAAAAAAGGGAGTTTTATATAATAATACAGAAGAGGCAGACAGCTGGGATATCAGCAGAAAATCAGAATAGGCAAGGACAATTCCTTTTCTAAAATTGAAGCTGGTTTCTCCCACCCCAAGTAATTTGTGATTAAAATGAGAAGATTATCGTCAATTAATTGAGAATACATTAAATGAAGCAGGTAAGAAGTTTGGTGTCCAATTTTCCATTTCAGTTGGCATACCTTATATTCAGAGTTGTCTTCCATTTGGGTAAATATCAGTTACAGAAAGAAAATACAGTCTTTCTAGGTTTGCTGGCTCCCTTGTTTTGTGGAATATGTTGAATCTATTCCTGGCAACATGGGTCCAGAAATAGGGACAAAGTTTGTGAGCATGCTGCATCTTGCACAGCACATACCATATTCTGTTCGTTTACTCTCCAGTATGCATTATTTTCTCTCTAATTTTAAAGGGATTGACTGATCTAAACAAGCATATTAGTAACTGAGGTTGAAGCATTCTGGCACAGTACAAAAGGAGCAATTCTCCCTACTCCTAAACTGGATATTTTTTTTGTCAAATCTGTTCTGTACTCAAGTGGAAAATTTTAGTTTTGTCATTGTTGTTTATTTATCAGAACATTGTGATAATTGCTTTGGGATGGCACCAGTGTATTCTTTTTCAAATGCAGTCAGATGAAGTGATTTTTATATGTCATACTAATATTTTTCAGCTGTTCCACTTATGCAAACTTTTACTTGCCAATTTATTTAAACTGTGATTTAAAGGAAATTGCAAACTATTGGGAAAAAAAAATTAAAAGAGTGGTGTTGTACCCACTGCCTTTATTGGGTGAATTTTGATAAAACCAAATCAGCACTTGGGAGGATTTTAAACACATTGAAATTTCCATGTTTGTCCTACCCTTAGTAGTACATCCTCCTTATCAAATCTACTGAAAGGTCATAAGCACGTGTTTCATCAAATATATCCACATACATATTATCTTAATATTTTGAAACTGCTTGGCAGCATGAGCCAAAATAACAAAAATAAAAACATACATATTTCCTTTCTGAATAGCTTTATGAATCATATGTTCTCTTCAGAACATGAGCAACCGGAATGAGTTTACTTTAGGCTTACAGTTGGGCAGAGGAGAACCAGAAAGTTAAACAAAGAAAATAAAATAGCTCAAGGTATTTTTATGATTTTTATTATGATGTTTTTAAAAGATTAAAAACTAATGCAAATCATTATAAAATAAAGAAAAAAGAGAAAGCAAGCAAAGAGAAAGCAAAAAGTACAAAAAAAAAGAAAAAAGTTGAATTAAATTAGGAAAGAAAAGATACAAAGAACATTTGAAGAACTTCAAATATTCTTCACATATTTAACCTGTCTAAAAATTGCATCACATTTTTTGTCTATAATCTATCCTGTCTAATCATGAAAACTATACATCACAAGTGTTTTTCCCCCATTTTTATGCAAAAAGTTCATAAAAGGTTTCCAGAGTGCTAAAATGTAGTGTCTTTTCTGTAATCAAAGTTCATTTTATCAAGGTAGTCCTCAGGAAATAATGGAATTTCCATCAGCTGCCTATCTTCTGCCCACCTGATTGCCTTATACTCCATTTTCTCTGTACGGTGAGGAGAGCACGGGGGCACAGGGCAGCAGCGCCAGTTGGATGGCATTGCAAATGGAGCACTGAGCAGCAGGGAGGCTAGACAGCCATGGCAAACGGAGTGCAGAGTGCAGGGCTTGCAAGATGAGCAAAGAACAGGGTGGTAGACACAGCTGGAGCTTTGCACTGTGGTGCTGCGATGGCAGGTTGTGACATGGGGCTTGAAGTGGCACTCCTTGGTGGTGGCACTAGACTGAAGTAGAAGCCTGGAGGCAGGGACAGCTGGCTGAGATTGCCACTTGGTGAGCACCAATGCTGCTGCCATGATCAAGGAGCGCCAGTTGCATGACGGTCAAAAGGGCAGAGATGGTGGAGGAATTAAAGAGCCTCTGCCAGCATGTATTCAAAATTCCCGAGTGTGGGCAGGTTGACAAGCGCCTGAATGTTGATCAGACCGTAGGATGATATAACAGCTGTAGTGTACAAATCAGTGTACTGTATGAACCTGAAGGGAGCAAGAATGATTTCCATATATAGAAAGACACTGATATGTATAGGGGAATGTTTTAATGCAAGCTAGTTTTAGTTAAGAGTACCATTTTGTTGTGGGACTTAAGGATACTAGATTAAAAATGAGGAAACCAGAACTTCTGTTTTAGGCATGGAAAGCAGCTGGGGGATTTTGGGCTAACTGTAATCACTCTCAATTCTGAAAAGTATTGTCCAGAAAGGGTAAAGGGTAGTATTGTCATAGTGCAATTTTGCATGTATGCAAAAAGATATATGCTGGCCATCCTATTTCCCCTCTCACCCTGATGAAGGCATCCAGAACGATGCTACCAGGAGCTATTTCAATGACCACGTCTAGGAGCTGATAACATTAAGTTCAGGCAAAAATTAGAAGTTTATAAATGAGGTTAACTTGATTTGAGCATACAGTACAGGGTCAGGATACTTGGTTAGGGTATATTAGTATTATAGTCTAACTGCTTGCCTTAAAGTAGTAAGTAAGGAAAGTAAGTCCTTTTAGGGTGCTGTTGTAGTAAGGAAAGTAAGTCCTTTTAGGGTGCTGTTGCAAGCTGGATGTCTGTGATAATGTGTTTGGATTACTCAATGCACTCTACATGGGGCTGCCCTTGAAGATCATTTAGAACAACTGATCCAGAATGCAGCAGCACATACAGGAAGTTAGCCCATGTAATACCTCTGTTGTGCAAGCTGCACTGGCTTTCAGTTTTGTTCCGGGTGCTAATCAAGGTGCTACTTATCAACTTTAAAGATCTATTTCAGCATTCCAAAACCTTTCCACCTTGGTGGACCGGCCCAGCCCAGCGGCTGGGGCATGAGAGTTGCAGGCGCAGGTGCACACTCACAATTCCAATCACGCACGAGTGGAAGGCACTTGCACTTGCGTGCCAAGCTCCACTCATGTGAGCGGAGTTTGTGCAAATGGAGCTTTGCGCATGAGCACAAGTTCCCTCCACTCGCACATGTGGAGCTTCGCATCCAAGTACAAGGGCCCACTGCTCGAGCAAGTGGAGCTTCACACGAGTGCTTGTCTGCCGCTTGCACGGCCTGGTTTCAAACAGGCTGCAGTCCATTAGTGGGCTGCGGTCTGGGGTTGGAGATCTCTGGTCTGTAAGACACTATACTTTTCCCTAAGAACTTGTACAGCTCCTACCAGATCAGAGAGAGTGGGTCCTAAATATTGCTATCTAATGGAAGCTAAGTAGTGTACCTTTTCTATGGCAGTCTCTTCCCTATATAACACTATGTTTGGCCTCTTGAAGTTCAGCAGACCTCTAACAAAGTTCATTTTATATTACTTCAGATTGGCGGTTAGGGATAACTGTCTTAAGGAGATTCCAGTAAAATGTTAGGCAATTCTTATTGGTGGGAGAAGGTGGTCAAATCTTCTTTGCTTGTTCTACTAGAAACTTGATAGAATGTTTTAATTTGTATTATTGCACTAAACAGGGGGCTGGACTTGATGACTTAAATGGCTTTTTCCAAAGGGGTTTTCCAAACCCTTCATGCTTTTAAATTAAGATGTGAGTAATTCTTCTGCCACTTTAATAGTCTTCAGGAAACTGAAAAAAACTCAATCCACACATACAAATTTATTAATTCCAACAAAATTACCTGTATTCAGACCAAATTGCTTTACTGCTTGCATTCATAATATTTTATGTACAGGAAAGAAACAATCCTCTATTTAAATTAGAACTTTAAATACTAAGAATAATTTATTGTCACAATTTCCCAAATTCAAAGAATAGATTAAGGCAATATATATTGTGATTTTAAAACTTATTTTAAATATTTTTCCCCATCTTCTGTAAAAAAACATCAAAAAGCAATTCAACCAGTTGTGGAAGTAAAGTTTCCAATTATCCACAGTAAATCACCTAAAGGAAAAAGAAAAAAAATATAAGAAACTGTTTGACTATCTATATATACTACCAAAACTCACATTCCCGTAAGTTTTAATTGGAGGAAACAATGTATCATAGGGCAGCAATTCTGAACCATTTGAGATACATCAAATGGGTTAACTTACAGAATGCATCCCAAATCGAGGACCCATGACTCCCATGGAATTAAATTTGGCAAATTTGGCAAAATTTTATTATATAAGTTTATGACATGATACAAAATGTCATAAAATATTTCCTGTGCTGATGTTTTGACTGTCCTAAACAGTTCAACATGGGCTATTTTCAAGACAGATCTCTCAATGTATACCAACTTTTCCAGTGAAAGCAATACATTAGGTTCTATCATGGTTGAAGGCATTGAGGAACCTTGTAATGAAATATTTCTAAAAGGATAACCCAATAGGCCACCAATTCTCTAGTCATAATTATAGTTATCAAGGACTTAACAATGAAAAAAATACATTTGAACTATCCGTAAGAATATCCAAACATTAAAAACAGAAGCAAAGAACATTTTTATACAGTGCTTTTATGCATATACCATTATGAGTAATGCTTCTAGTTTATACATTCAATTTGAATAAACCCAGATAATTGGGACAGATGTTTTACATCAGGGGTGCCAAACTGGATTTCTTTGAGGGCCGGATCAGCATTGTAGTTCTCGCCTGTGGGCTGGCAGCGGGGTGGTGGTGGCCCATGTTGGGGCCATTTTGGGGGCGTTATCGGCCTGTTTTTCGACCCATTTTTCAGCCTGTTTTCAGCCCGTTTTTCGGTCCACTTTCAGCTCAGTTTTGGGGCCATTTTCAGCCAGCAGAGTGCTGCAGGAGGCCATGGAGGATGAAAACAAGGTGCAGCCCCCACTGCACACAGTCTGTTTTAGCCGCCAGAGGCACCATGAGCCGGTCCTTTCATATTTCCAGGGTGGCCCTATGGGCCGGATTTAAGCACCCTGCAGGTTGGATCTGGCCCACGGGCCTTGAGTTTGACACCCCTGTTTTACATTCTTGTGGAAAAACCAGCACTAGTTTTAATTTGGCTTTCTTTGGATTTGGACCTCCCTAAAGTTCTAGTCCTGATCTATTTCTTGGAACTTCTGGCTACCAGAGCTGAAGTTTAAAAAAAAAACTTTTGCAAACCATTGTTGAAGATACAATGGAGAGAATACTGTATTTCAATCACAGAACTAATTCATTCTTACAAATCTTGCAAAGTTTATTCCATTTTGCTGGCAGAGAGTATTACTCTTTGTATCTGTCCTATTCTAGGGCTTGATATGCTAGGAAGGATATGCTATGTAAACTGAGGGTCCGTGCAGTATCTGGTGTATCATGACCCTGTTACTTTAGTTGATGGCTGATGTGTATATGATAATGGTTGAAAATATTTCCAATTAATCCTATTGTGTGAGCCTTAGATCTTAGAAGCAGCATGCAAATGTTTGATATATGAACATATTTTCTATAGTATTTCAGATTTCTTAGCAAAAAGACGGCAACAACTAGGATAACACAGGAGATTGGTCCTGCAGTTCCTTCAATGGAGAAAGGCAAGCAGGAGGCCTCTGACAAGCCAAAACTCAGAGTTAATTTATAAATATATATCAATTAGTTAGAGTTAAAATAGAACAAAGACCACAGAACACTGGGGACCTGCTTCACATATAGTAATCCTACACATTGGTTATTTTTTTCCTTTAGGGTTAATATATTTTCAGATTTTTCTAAGTTTACAAATCAGCAGGATATAAATTCTATGGTGGGGTTATCATATGTTACTACTGTAGATATGGATAGGACAATCAGTTATAAAGGTCTTTTCATTTTGTTGTTGACAGAAATGAAAATACTCTGTTATTGGGAAATAAATAGCTTTTACGGCTTTGGAAAATAGCATTTTTGGAACATATCTCCTGCAGACAAAAAATGACAAAATTCATTGATGACATCTTCTTAATCCCTTTTTATATTCCTAAAGTGTATATTCAAAGTGATCCAATTACCATTGATGATAACCTTGAATTTATGTGTTAAGAATATGTGTGTAATTAAAGTATAAAATTATGCTCCCCCCTCCCCCAAATAACATTATATCTTGTAAGAATACTTGCCTCATTTAATTTAATTGTGCCAAATCCTATTTCCATCTAGCAGAAATAAAACAGATAAAATGTAAGGAGGTATTTCATCCATAAATTAGGATATCTATAACTCTGGAGAAATTGAAGTGTTTTAGGCTTTAAAAGGAAAATAAAAATGCTAGAAAATATGATTTAAGAGAAGAAGAAAAACTATTTAGTTTCATTGCAGCAAAATAGGGCTACTTTAGATTTTCAAACTGAAATTAAAATTTTCAAAACACATTTGAATGACAAATTGGAAACAGGAAGAAAATACATTATGCATATTATAGATTATGCATGTTTCGCACCCACAAAAATTTCTATACTCACAAATGCAGTGGTAATTGCTAGGAAATTATATTTTCTGATTAAGCCATGTTTTGGTAAATAGCAATTTAGTCACCTACCTATGAAAGATTCCAATATATGACTCATCTTGTTCATATCTTAAAACCCAAAGCTCTCATGCACTCCTTGTGAGCTTCAATAAGATGGCCACAGTTTTCTTCTCCTTTTTCGATGATGCTGCAACACAACATTTCCCCTTTAAGTGATTTCACAAATCAAGGCCTCAACTAAGTTGATGAGCACTGAACTTCAGCTCTGAGTCTGATTAGCTGTAATACTCCTATATTACCAGGTTGTTCTCCTTCCCTTATCCAGATTATTTAATATAGCCGATCTTATTTTAACTGCTTTACTGGCAAATAAAAAACACTGGTGACAAGGTTGCATTCTGTCCCCTTTCTTATTTAACCTACATGCTTCAATAATCATGAGGAAGCTAGATCCTGAAGAATCAAAAATCAGAGTAAAAATTGGAGGAAGAAATATCAACAACTTCAATATGCTGATGATACAACTCTCCTCTCAGAAAGCAAAGAAGGTTTGGAACTTCTGATCATGAAAATCAAAGAAGTGAGAATTTTGGTCTCTTTCTAAACATCAAAAAGACCAAGTTCATAACCACTGCAAGAAATGGAAACCTCAAAATAGAAATTGATGATGAAGAGATAGAAAAATTACAGGATTGCAAGGATTGCAGAACACACAAAGCTGTGAATGCAGCCCAGAAATAAAACATCTGACTGCAATGGATCCGCACAACAATGATAAACATGAGCTGAATATTAAAAAGCAAGGACATCAGTCTGGCAACCAAATGTAGGTTAGTCCACTTTATTGTGTTCCCTGTAGCTACCTATGCATGGATCTTAGAAAAGCAAGACAGGTAGAAAATCAACTTGTTTGAGCTATGGTGCTGGAGAAGGTTCCTTCATATTCCTTGGACAGCAAAAGTACTAATAAGGAGTAAAGGAGCGTATTCCAGTGACACAAGACATGTCACAGGAAGCAAAATCACAAAACTGCATCTCATTTATTTTGGCCATGTCATGCAGGGAAATTCATTAGAGAATGCAATTATGTTTGGAAAAGTTAGCAGCATAGGATACCAGGTCAAAGAACGAGGTTGCTGGACACCATCAAAGCTGACACCAATCAGAGCATCCATCCAGGCATCCACTACTCAAAAAAGTAGTGCAAGATTGGATGATGTGGAGAGAGACCTGGCCCATAGAATTGCCAAGAGTAGGACACGACCGAATGGATAACATCATCATCACTGGCAAACAAAAAAAGCAGAACCATGTTAAGATTTGAAGAGAAAGACTGGTACAGGAGAAGAGGTGTTAATATGAATTACGATGTTTCTTTTTATACTTTCCCTGAACAATGTATGCAAAATGGAATTACCTGTTGTGTAGGTCTACATACTCTTGAGCAAAAGTACATTATACTATCTTAAATTAGTATGCCAGCAGCAAATCTGGACAACCATTAAATACGAGCCAACAGTGTGCGGCAGCAGCGAAATCCTAAATTGCATTAACAGAGGGACACAATCAAGATCAAGTGAGGTACTAATACCACTCTATAAAGTCTTAGTAAGACCACATCTAGAGTACTGAGTCCAGTTTTGGTCACCACACTATAAAAAAGATATGGAGGCTCTAGAAAAAGTGCAGAGAAGAACAACTAAGATGATTAGGGGATTGGAGACTAAAACATATGAAGAACGGTTACGGGAACAGGGCATGGCTAGTCTAGTGAAGAGAAGGACCGGGGGAGACATATAGCAGTATTCCAATATTTGAGGTGCTATCACAGAGAGGGGGGGGAGGGTCAAGCTATTTTCCAAAGCACCTGAAGGCTAGACAAGGAATAATGGATGGAAACTGAACAAGGAGAGATTCAATCTGGAAATAAGGAGACATTTTCTGACAGTGAGAACAATCAACTAATGGAATAGCTTGCTTTCAGAGGTTGTGGGAGTTTCATCACTGGAAGCCTTCAAGAAGAGACTAGACAGCCATCTGGGTCATTCCATGTCAAGTGACCTGATTTCAGAAAAGTGCCCCACTCGACCATCACGGATTTCAATGAAATTTTGTGTGAGCATGCACACGTGTTCCCAATGAACATTGGTAAAGTGTTACGTGTGCCGATGCAATACTTGCAGAGATATAGTCATTTGCTTGACCCCATACCGCAGCCTTCTACAGTATGAGACATAATATCTCCAGCAATATTTTGTTGAGAGAAACAAAACTTGGCCATCTTGTATAACTGTTTGTGCTCTATTAAACAAAATAATAAAAACATTCTCATGAGCAATCTCCATCTAGATAATTTGGAGCAAAGTTGGCCGACAATATTGCGGCTTGAAAAAAGGTTGATAAACGTGGAAACTTTGCGTGTAATAACTTAGCAACACAAGGTTTTTGAATAAAAAAATCATTCTCCTACTGCTTTCTAATAGTTGACAAATTTTCAAGCCGCAAGTTTTGTTTCTCTCAACAAAATATTGCCAGAGATATTATTACCAATGTTCATTGGGAACATGTGTGCATGTTCACACAAAATTTCACCAAAATCCGTGATGGTCGAGCAGGGACCCCCAGACCACTTGACATGGAATGACCCATCTGTCAAAAATGGTGTAGGGTCTGCTTGGGCGGGGGGTTGGACTAGATGACCTACAAGGTCCCTTCTAACTCTGTTAATCTGCATCTAAATCTGTTTTACCAGACAGATTTGATTTTGGATACTGATACATCAAATTGCTTCCAAGATTCATTAACTTAATGTATTTATATAGGCTTGTCTTTGAAAATGGTTCAGAATTTTCCCCTGGATAAAAATATTGCTAATTCAGTATTGGTGCAAGCCACTAGACCAAAACATATAGAAGTGATAGTTGCAATTGCTATGGGGACTTTTTTAAACCCAATTTATGGGTTACTTATATATCTGTCCCCAATTGTCTCTACCCCATTCAGCAGAAGGGGAATGCTCTGGGTACCACCACTCGGGGAGGATTAGCTGGCAGAGCCCAGAAAAAGAGCCTTTTTCTGCCACAATACCTGCCCTTTGTAACAATATCCCCTTAGATTAGCCCCATCTCTACTGATCTTCTGTAAGGCCCGGAAAACTCGATGCCCAAACCTGGGGCCCCAGGCATGTGACAGAGCCCATTTCCTGGCTATCTTGATAATTGTTTTAAGATGCTCAGCTGCTGTTTTTATTTTTTTATACTGTGTATTTTATCTTATTGTGAGTTGTCTAGAGTCACATATATGGCTCTATATAGATAAATGGCTTTATAAGTTGAATAAAGAAACAAACTTGAAAAACTCAATCTGTTTGAGGTTTGGAATATTTTCTTGGGACCAGTGACCACCTCAAAATAGCTGCCACAGAGCTATACTGATTTATAGAATTGCTGACATTTAGGCATGGTTGCTCACAAAGGCCTTGTTTCAAATAGAACACTTCACACTCAATTGATTTCCCCATTATATGGAATTCTTGTTATATGCAGTAGTTGCATTCTATAAAGTTGCTGCAAACACTGAATTAGTGAATACAGATATACATGACTCAAATTTTTGTTCCTCAGTATGTTTTCAAAAGCATTATAAGTATTGATGAGTAAATAAATCTGTAATATGGAACCTACAAATAACAAGAATCAACTGTAAAATAATTTTCAATATTAACCTGGGCCACCCTAACAATATATGGACTTTTATTTTTACAAATACACACATATATACACAGAGACAATACCCAGAATCATTATACAGTTCTAAATTTCTGAAATGAATTTAACATGAAGAAATTTAACACCTGGAAGCAAGTTGTATTAAACAGCAGAAGAGAGAGCGGGACTTGAGCTCTGAAGAAGGAAAATGAAGCAAACAATGCCAAAGACATTCACAGCTACCCACAACTCTTTGGCAAATTGTTATCCAAAGTGACCTTATTGTTTTTGAAACAGCAGTGTGTGAACTACAATCCCAAAAGCAAAACAATGCAAACATTACTGATGCTGAGGGATAAGGGGAAATATATCTAATTTTACCACCTCCTCCTAAAACTTTAGGGTTTAAAGATTTAAAATGGAAAGTTTCTTCCTAGAACAGTGGCACCAAACTTTTGGGCACCAGGGATTGGTTCCACGGAGAAAGGTTTTTCCATAGAGTGGGTTGGTTTTGCATGCTGCCTGCATCCTGCAGCTTTGCTTGTTTGCACGGACTGGTTGCTGGCATGCCAGGGACTGGTGCTGGTCCATGGACCGGAAGTTAGGAACTCCTGTCCTAGAACACCACTAAAACTGGGGGGAAATAAAAGGATGGATGGATGGACCTGACAGACAGAGATGTAGAAGCAGATGTAGATATACAGATATAGATGTTTCTCAACCCCTTTGAAAATAATGGGTGGTAGATGCCTTCCTTTTTCTAGAGATTAAAAAGAGGTTATTCTGCTTCTACCAAGCTTCTTTCTCCACAGTGAGAAGACAGATGATTTAATTCCATTAATTTTTAAGCTGGCAATTGTTAGAATTAAGCAGTTTCTGTCCAAGAACATAGAGACCTTGTTCTGGCTAAAGGGAAATAAAACCACTAGTACAACTGTTTCAGGGAAGATTGGGAACTTCCCCAGTTTTGCAGGAAGAGGTTAAAAGCTGGGTTCATATATAAAAGAGAGACTGGACAGCCAGCCTCCTGCCTCAGCTTCTTCCCTTGATTAGTCCTCTGGTTTGGTTGGGAGCAAAATATGGCATAGACACATAGATTCTCCAAACTTCCAGAAACAGGGTATTCCCTTGCTGTCTTTCCACCCTTCATGCTGGAGACTGCAGTATTGTGCAAGACACTTGCAAAACATTTGCAAAGGAAAACTTTGCCTTCAACTGCTGCTATCAAAAGCTTGAGGGGGTTCAAGACATACTACCAAGTGCAGGGACACCCTCATCTACCCAGGACTAGGTTTGTTTGAGTTTAAATTTGAGGTAAGTTAAGCTATAGTATGCTTTGCTTTTAAACTGCTGCTGCTGCTATTTAAAAAAAAACAGTTGTCTTAGTAAATCTTTTTTTTTAACTATTAGAAATTATGAGAATCTGCCCACATATATTTTAAATATATGGTAAAATGAACAAACAATGTTAAGCTGGATAGTTTCAAAACTGTAATCAACAAGTTCCCCTGAGACTTGTAAATTTTAGGATTAAAGAATAACTTTAGTATATTTGAATAAGACTAACCCAGTCTCTGCTTTTGCAGTTTTCGGGAAATGAGGTTATTATATTCGAGTTAAAGCTCATTATTCAGCAAGTTTTTAATAGTAATCAGGTGGTAAATTGCTCCATATTAAAACTAATTTGGCAGTTCAATAATTATTAGCCACTTCGTAGTCTGTGACTGAAGCCACAACATATTTTGAATATAACTAAATATAAAGTGCCACAATACATTTAAATAATAATGTGATTTTATTCTTTCCTAAGCAGTCTCTTCCAATAAATCGTTTGTACCAGCACTGGCAGGGCTTCATTTAAAATTTTTTGAAAACCGAGTTTTAAATATTAAACAACAGTCTTTCAAGTTTAAAAATGAGCTCTTCTATTTTCTGCTTATCACCACTTCTACCCAGGAAGAAATAACGCATTCATTTTAGAACAAGACGGGGGACTATTTTACGACTTAATGGTTCCCCATTAACAGCACACCTCTGTTGCTCCAGCAATGAGGAGGCGCTTTCTCCTGTCAGGGAATAATTGCGATAAACTTTCTACCAGCCATTTCCCGACGTTGGTCCAGTCTGGGAGAAGCGCTTAAAAACACCCGGAGGGAATTTGCTTCTGCGGTTTGGCTAGCTCGATACCGTTTGCCGACGCGCAAAACTATCCATCGCCCCACACTTCCGCATGTCGCGGCGAGGTCCCTAATTTACCCACGTGCCCTTTCTCCCGCAACCCCCCGTTACCCACCAAGCGTCGCGCGCCTGCTTCGTCTCGGGGCAAGCACAACACGGCTTCAGCGAAGGCGGCGGCTTTTGATCAGCCTGAGCGGGGGCTTGGAGGCCCACCGGATCGCACGAGGCCAGGTTCGACATCCTTTCCACTTGCGCATGCGCACAATCAGCCGGGACGCAGGCCTACGAGGAAGGAGAGTCTCGGATTTCCGCTGTCGCCGCTAGGTTACGCTACATCTCCAATGTTCTATATATGCAAACCGTGAACTGCAAAGGATGAAGAAGTTTCTTAATGCGGCGATGGAGGACGAGGCATTGAAGACTACTGATCAATTTTTTTACGGCAGACTGTGCCCAATGATCCCCGAAGTCGCCGAGCCGCAAATAACTCTTTTTCGTTTTTTCGTCTTAAGATCATTATTTTTTTAGTTTTAAGATTGTTATTCCTTTTGATCTATGATTTTTTTTGCCGTTTTCCCCTACTTTTTTCCTTCATTCTCGGGTGGACTTTCGAACTACTGTATAGTTTTAAATACTAGTTTCGTTGTTTATTTTGAATTCTTGAAATATATATGCTTTTATTGGGGTAATGCCCGTAAAGCTCTGCTAGGTGGCAGCAGAATGTTATAATAAGCAATGTCGGATCTGAACAGAACAGTGAAGACAATTCCAGGACATAGGGCGTAAACAAAAAACAAAACAAAACAAAACACGGAAGACACGTCCGTGAAGTCAGAAAAGTCGAGTAGAAGCAAATTCGTCCCTCATCCACGCGCATAGATATTTTATACAAATAGCTTATTAGACTGGAATTTATACTGGAATTTATATCCCCGGTTCAGTTTTCCGGAGTTTTCGAGACAAATTCTCCCAGAAATATATTCTTAATGGAAATGCTTTCTTAACTCGCCCAAATGTGAAAGATGAGCCTCGTTGATACCGACGCACTGCTCCTTTTTTTCCTGGGCAAAGCGTCAAGAAAAGACCCCAAGTTACTTAGCGGCGGAGCGATTTACACTCCCACTCCAGCTCTATGGTATCTCTCCCGGAAGTGCCATGGAGCCATTTTAGTTCGGCTCTGTTGCTGTGGAAACGGTTGCTAGGTGGACGGCGCCGACAACCTTCCCAAGCGGCGGCAGAGACCAAGGTGGCCGCAAGATGAATCAATCGGTGACCGTTGTTCGGCCGCTGGACCACAATGGGATCCGGTATCGCAGGAAGATGGCTCCCAACCGGGCTTTTGATTTCCTTTATGGTAACCAAGGGGACGCTGATGGGGCTTGCTTTTCTATAACGGCCGGGGAAGTGAACTTTTCGGGAACCGACAGGCTTGATTTGCAGGGCCCGCTGAGCCACAAACCAGCCAGTCGATTTGTGAAGTAATTCTGTGGTTCGGTGTATTCTGGACTAAGAAAATTGGATTGGTCATCCTAATTAAACTAAGTATAGGTAAAAACGTTCTGAAAGCAGAGTCACTCATAATTGGTAGTTATAAAATCCAGCTCAAAGCATATAGCCCCAATGGGAACCTGTACAGTAGAGGAGAAATGACAGTTGTGCTTTTGTATGGAAACAGGACCAGACTTACCGTAGTATGGACTTTTCAGTCCATCATAGGTATATATATCCTAAATTTTTCTATTACAGGTAATCCTCGTGCAACCATTTGCGTAGTGACTTCACAGTTATAATAGCACTGGAAAAAAAGCATCTTATTACCAGTTTACACACTTATGACCACTGCCGTGTCCTCATGGTCATGTGATCAAAATTTGGGTACTTGGCAAGGGGCATATATTTATGACAGTTGGACTCTCCTAGGGTCATGTTACCATTATTTGTAAAACTTCCCAGCTGGCTTCAACAAGCAAAGTCAGTGGGAGGAGCCAGATTCACTTAGTGATTGCATGATTCACTTAACTGTGGCATAAAGAGTCGTAAAATGGGGCAAAACTCACTTAATTGTCTTGCTTAGCAATGAAAATCTGGGGCTCAGTTGTGGTTGTAAGTTGAGGACTACCGTACTGTAATTATTATAAACCATTCACACTCAAAATTAATCTATGTGATAGGCACTGATCATTAATTTCACTTTATATGATCGTTATGGCTATTATAATTGACTTGATTGTGAGTGGTACTTCTTAAAACATGTTTCTACGACATACTGAATCACAAATTTTTCATCCTAACATTCTGATTTTTCTGCTTTTGGCTTTATAAATGTTCTGTTTGTTAAAGTTTGAGTTCATTTGCAAATACTTACCTATAGATTAATTTTAATTTGCTTTTTATATGCATTATTTGCTGTTTCATTGAATGACTTGATTGCTTTTGAATTTCTCTACTCCACCATTTATAAAAAGACAAATAAATATAAATAAAAGCTACTGAAAATTCTCAAAGTAACATCACATACCTACTTCCAGGAGGGGGCTGCTGGGGGTTCGCGAGTGTTCAGGTGGATCCTTAGTGAAGATTCTGCAGGGTTCACCAAACCCCCAAATACCCACCCAC
>JANHFL010008064.1:18420-29611 GCA_032468155.1 Oxyrhabdium leporinum
TTATATTTTATATGTAAACCGCCCCGAGTCCTTGGAATGGGGCGGTATATAAATTTAAATAATAATAATAATAATAAGTTATGAATAAATACATGCTTAACAGGAATGTCTAGCGTAATATACTTTGTTAAATTTATTAAAGTGTTTTCATTTTTGTATATGTATTTTAGATCCATTGTATGAGCTATCAAGTGAAAAAGATCATGCACAGGCAAATGTCCAAGCTCATCTTATTCATGATGAAATGGTAGGTGATTATAGTCTAAAACTATTTTTCAGAGTATTTGTGTTTCTGTGAAAAATAACTTGCTGTTGCTAGGTATTTTGAAATCTATTTAATAGGAAATATAACTTTAAAAAGAATGCATTGTTTCTACCTATATCTACACATATCATGTAGATATAGATTGTTGCATGATTTCTTTGAATAATAGTTTGAGATGCTTATATAAACAGAAATTTCCAACCTTTTTAGTACAGAAAAATGTAGGTAGTCCTCAACTTACAACAGTTCATTTAATGATCATTCAAACTTACAGTGGCACTGAAAAAAGTGACTTATGACTGTTTTTCACACAACCATTGCAGCATCCCCATGGTCACATGATCAAAATTCAGACATGTGGCAACTAACTCTTATTTATGATGATTGCAGTGCCTGGGGATCATGTGATCATCTTGCAAATTTCTAACAAGCAAAGTCAATGGGAAAGCCAGATTCACTCAATAACTATTACTAACTTAACAACTACATTCATTCAGTTAACAATTGTGGTATAAAAGCTCATAAAATGTGGCAAAAGTCACTTAACAACTGTCTTGCTATGCAACAGAAATTTTGGGCTCAGTTGTGATTGTAAGCCAAGGCACCTGAATAGTGGAATATACTGTATATATGTATATATCCATGTTAAATATAAAACTATTAACTATCCATAATACAATTCTTTAATAATTTTTACACATTACTTGATGTATACAGTAGAGCAGAAAATTAAATTTGACAAATTTAAAGGTACTAATTTGTATACTTTTAGTTTACTTGTAAAGTTTTACTAGAGAGAACATTCTGTTTCATAAGCAGTTATCTTTGTCTGAAAGGTGTGGTAAATCCTGTACTGGTAGTTGAACATTTTAGTTATTTGAACAGTCTAAGAATAAACAAGTTCCAAAATAAACAAAGAAAAACACAAAAGAGAGAGACCAGGTCTTAATATTTTCTTCATATAAATGACTTAAATAGAGTCTTAAAAAGTTTGACAATTATCATATGTAGAATTATATTTGTATATGTATGTATATAATTATATTTGTATGAAAATATCATATACAAATACAAATATAACTCTACTTACGATAATTGTCAAACTTTTTAAGACTATTTGTTTTAAATCATTTATATGAAGAAAATATTGGGCTCTCATTTTTCAAGATGCCAAAGACACCACCATGGACAGGATTTGTTGGAAGAAACTTGCTGCCCTATGAGCTTCATGCAAAAGGAACCAATGATGATGATGAATTATATTTGTATTTAAGCTTTAGATATAACATAATAATATATAATGTTGCACTTCTGTCTTTTTCATATAAAAAGAGGAAAGTACCAGAATTTAAAGCCATGTTTAGTAATTTGATTCACTATCCATCGTACTTTGTGCAATTAGAAGAAAAAAATCCTGTTCCTCCATTCATTGATCGAAGATGGAGAGGAAGGGCACAACAACGCTTTGAGACTTTTCAGCAGCTTGTGGTGTAAGTGTTTTATATTTTATATTAGTTACATAGTGATTCATTTGCAGTTGCAAGTTTTCCTGTGCAGTGACTCGGGATACTGTTAGCAGATGTTGCAACCAAGTCTGCAGCTCAGATTTGATTTGAGAAATGCTATCTCTGGAATGAACAACTGTTAAAGCATGAAAAACAGATCCGTTGAGGAAAGCTATGTAAATGTGGCCCAGCTACAAAAGTTCCTAGTATATAAGCAATATCGTTTGAAAAAGCTTCATCATTGTCACTTCAAGGTGTTGTTGGTAGTTACCTATTGAAGTCCCACTAACTTTTAAAAAACAGGCTTCATAAGAAATTAGAATGTTACATTTTTCTAAAATATCAGATTCAATAATAATTTGTATGTATTATTTTTCTTTATAGAACCCCACCTTCCCTTCAGGTGCCCAGAATTGAATATGAAGATCCTGAAGTTAGTGGAAGGAATCGCTGGAAATTTTTTGAACGGTGGGGAACATACAAAATTAAATCTCAATGACCAAATAATGTATTGTTTTTATCGTTTTAATTAATAGTTTTTCAACTGTTGAAAACAGTCTGAAACTTGTCAAGAATAAGTCAGAAATTTTGCGGAATTTTCACACACACACACACAATAACATATGTTTGAAATGAAATTTGAGAATGAAAAATATATTTTTGTAATAGCTGAGACTAGTTATTATATATTTATTTATTTTTAAGCAAACTTTTATTCAACCACAATCAAGCAACTCTCCACAGTTTTCAATGTATATAAAATAAGAATTAAAATATCAATAGACAGGTTAAAACCAGTTAGTTATTGAAAAGTAGTCAGTTAAGTAATATGTAGTTACTGATGAAATAAGAGTCCTGGGGGTTATAAGTGAAGAAATATCCTTTTTGTTTCATTGGTTTATTCTTAATTTTATTTTTATTTTTAGACCTTTCATCCCATTTGATAAGCCAATTCCACTGAATGTTGTTTATGCAATGTCAAAGTAAGTAATAAACCAGTATTAGTTCTAATGTTTAATCACTGAAATGATAAGTTTTTTCATATCTCAAGAGATTAGTTTTTCTAATAATTAAATTAAAAAGCAATTAAAAACAGTCTAAGACAAAATATTGTTAAGCATAGGGAGGCACACACAGATCCCCCCCAATCCCTGGGATGCTGATATGAAGTACACGTCTTTATATCCTAGGTGGAAGATTGGGAAAATGAATCAATATGTGTGTGTGGTGCATTAGATTAAAAACAGAATCCAGGGGCAGCAAAATAATGAGGAAAGTAATTTATAAAATGAAATAACAAGATTAAGAAGGTTTAGGAACAATGAAATGTAATATTTTTGAACACCTTAGTAACATTGTGGAATAACAATAATAAAAACATATTATAATGTGACATAACTAAAATCTTATTTTAATCATGTAGGAACTTTTGAAAGATGTTGCTTGGTTCCTTGCATTTTAGGCCAGAGCTACAGGCTCATCCAGCAAAATCCAAAGACAAACCAGCCTATCTCATTTCACGAACCGTGGAAACACAAACAGATTATCGGGATGGTGAAGCCCAGACAGACCCCTATAGCCCTGAATACATAGTTCCTTCAGGTTCAATACCTGAACTGTTAACTCTTGCCACGCTGACTTGGGGTGAGTTTAAGTCCTGATGAACACAGAGTACAATGTTTTTCTGTAATATAGTTAAATTCCCATGACGTGACCTTTCATACCTTTGGCTTCAAAGAGGAAACAACCTCAGATATCTATTACGAGGGCACCTAAGACTTTTAGCAATTCCAATAGCCAGGGTGCTTACAAAATTCATTGACTTAATTTGTGTTAGGAGCTCTATCCCTATTTGCCTGTCTTCCATCCTGTTAATCATTCTCCTTTTATTGATCATTTAATAGCTGAGTAGTAAAGTTGCAGAAATATGATGGAAGCAGGTAGAGACTTTAAGAATGGTCACATCCTACCCCATTTCTGCAGTATGTGATATGAGAGTCTTGGCTGTCTTTTCCAGAACTTAGCCACTGGAGCAGAAATAAAAGTAGTTTCTGCTGCTGATCCATCTATCAGAATGGAATAGATAGTTGGCTAAGAGAGAAGCAAAGCATAGCTCCTAAATGTTTGTATAGCTGATCTGTTTTGGAGTTTCACAAACCTGTGCTCATGTGACCTGTCAGTTTTTATTTTGTCTTTGTGTACACATACACACACAAGATTTTTTTTAGCTACCAAAATTGTTCATACTATTACCTGATGTATAAAACTCTGTTTTACAGTTAAGTATCTTCATCAATGCATACATCTTGTTATCTGAAAGGAAGATACTATCTGGTTTCCCCACATTTATATGTTGCCCATCTTACTATCCAAACTGAGAAAAAATGTAATGTTTTGTCATGTTCTAATTTACAAACAGAAAATAAAGAAAAGTAAACTGCAATAATATCTACATCTGATTGAGCTCTAACAATAGTTGTAGATTTTGGCTATCCTGGATAGTCTCTGATTGTAAATTTCACATTAATTATAAAATAAAGGGGTTTCATACCTAAACCACATAGCAGAGAGCAAGCTCCCAAAAGAAGACAAGGATAGAACAAAGAAATTAGGATCTTATTTCACTTAATCATATTATTAAAACATTACTGTGAACAATATTATTTTTGTACACAACTCCTCTTTAAAAATTTGGCATAGAGCAAAGTGAGACGATGTAATTCCCCTTCTGCAATCTGTACAATTCATATCTAGAGTTGAATGGAAAATTGCTTTTCTCCTTCAGTACACTTAATTTCCAGGATATCTGGCTTTGCTAGAAAATTCTATATAGCGATTGAGATCTTGAAAAGGATTGAGTACCATCACAAAATCAGAACCTGCTCCAACATTTCAAAATCATAAAGTAATCTCAAATACTATTAAAGGGTTTGCTGCAACTCTTTGCAGCAACTGTGATTATTGGAACCCAATTGGTGAAAGTAGTGTCAATCTCCCTTTTTTTCAGTCTAGCCAATTGCAGAGCTCTGTTACAAAATTGCTTACATTTTTTTAAAAAGCAGTTTGGATGAAATATGGTGAAAATCTTACCAAATTTGCAAGTGACACTAAAATAGATGGTATACTTTTTAGAAGAGAAGCAACATTCAAAATGTATTTGGTTAGTGAAGTAGGCAAAGTTTACCACATGGAATAAATAAATGCAGAGGCATAGATTGCTTGCTAATGATATGTATGAAAAAGTTCTTAGAATTATAGTTGATCTACAGCTAAATATTAAGTCAACGGTATGATGTTATTTCATGCAAACATTCAAATAATGTTTCTAGCTCTGGGCATTACACTCTAAGAACAATAATTACAACAGGGCAATAATTACAATCAAAAGCTGGAAAATTAAGTTCAGTGAAAGAAGATTGAAGGAGCTGGGAGGGTTTAGTGTTGAGAAAATATGACTGAGTGGGATATGGTTATACTCTTCAAATAGATCCCCAAAATGCATTAGAAGCAGATTAAGATATATAGATTTAGATAAAGAAGTCTAACAAAAGGGATCAACAGAATATAAAAATTACCAAGTGAATTTAAGGAAGTTGATTTGTTTAAATTTTAAGATACACCACTGGAGAAGGGATATGACACTTTTCAAACATGTGTAAGGAATAAAACAGTGATTTTGTATGAAGATAGATTCCAGTTTTCATATTATGAAAAACTTAGTAACAGCAAGAAGGGTTTGACAGGAATGGGTGGATGTTTTACTTTGGATTTCAGCATTGAGGAATATGAATATATTGGATTGAATATGATGGTTTAAAATGATCTCTTCTAATCGTTTATTTTTCAATACTTCAAGGGGTAATTTTAGCTTTAGAATTTTGCATTACACTAGAATTTAAAATAATTTTTGGCTCATATGTTTCACAATACTGTACTTTGAGCCTTCCGTCTGTTTATTGTTTCCTGTTCTTTCAAGGTCATGGCCTTCCAGCAACTCAGGCAGAAGTAGAAGTAATTGAACGAGCCCGGGAGAAACGAGCCTGGGAGGCCACTCTTCCACCACTGAATGATGCTGCACATATTGCAAAACGGAGGAAAATGATGGAGGAAATGGAGAGAAAAGAGTGGGCCTTTCGGGAGGAAGAAATAGAAGAGTAGGTAGTTTTTATCTTCCTATGTTCTTACCCCTGTCCTTGGCAAACGCGGTAATAGGAACTGTGTGAATACTTCTTGGGCCCAAAATGTCACAGCTGAAATCATGTACATGGTCAGCATGCTGTATATTTGGTTTCTTGGATTTATGATGGCCAGCTGTATTCTGCTAAACCAAGGGTGTCAAACTCAAAGCCTGCGAGCTGGAACCGGCCCCCAGGGTGCTTAGATCTGGCCCACAGGGCCGCCCTGGAAACAACAAAGGACCAGCTCACAGTGCCTCTGCAAGCGAAAACAGAGATCAGGGGGCCACGGCCCACCCCCTCAAACCCTGTTTTTGGTCATGACAGCCTCCTCCAGCCCTCTGCCAGAAAAAATGCCCCCCAAGCCAGAATCTGCTTTCACTGGTAGAGGGCTGCAGGAGGCTGTCACAGCTGAAAGCGTGGCCCGGGGAGGCTGCACACGCCCCCTCCCCAGCTCCGTTTTTGTTGGCAGAGGGCTAGCAAAACAACCTAAAAACAAAACAAGAAATGTTTTCCCTTTTGCATTTAAACAACCAAGAAGGGACAGGAAAGGAGAAAGGGAAAGAGAAAAGACAAAGAAAAAGACAGAAATATGGGAAGAGAGCAAGGAAGGAAAAATAAGCAAAGAGGGGAAGGAAGAAGAAAGAATGAAGAGGGAAGGAAAATGAAAAGGAAGGAAGGAAGGAAGATTATGAGAGAGAGTCTAAGGGAAGTCCTGCCTTAGCACTTGGCCACCACAGGTGTCCCCCCATGATGTTGAACTGGCCACGCCCACCCTGGCCACACCTACCCCAGCCATCCCCCCCCGAGATTAAATACAACCCTGATGCGGCCCTCAATGAAATCGAGTTTGACACCCCTGTGATAAACTGAAGCACTAATATATAATTAGAATAAAATATCGAAGAGGCAATACTTACAATATGTGTAAGCTTCTGGGTTTCTTAAAATTCTTCAAGCGAAACACTTAGAGACAGGAATTTTTGGCTGGTTATGAGCTGTCCATATATAATTTGCATTCTGAAATGCAGCATGCATTTAAATGCAGTTTAAATGTTATCCAAGACCTCATGGTAGAATATGGTGCTAACTTTTACAACAAGAGCATTCTGTAAGGATTTTGGGAAGTACACAAGCCTTTGCTTTTTTTAAGCTCCCATTGTTAAATATAAATTTCAGCAACTGAAAACCACACAGTAACTATTTCTGTTGGCTGTGTGTGTGTGCCTTCAAATACATTTTTGTCAGTTTTCCAGTCAGGCCTTTTCAGAAGTGGTTTGCCATTGTCTCCTCCCTAGTGGCTGAAAACAAGTGACTGGCCTAAGGTTATACAACTGCCTCTGTACCTAAAGTGGGACTAAAACTCATAATCTTTTGATTTCTAGTCCCATATCTTAACCAATACACTGGTTATTTCTCTTGGTTACTGGAAACAGAAATAAGCTTGATACTATTTATATTTGTAGGCCTGAAAATGAATTTGTTAGCTAATATGAGTCAATCAAAGTCAAACCCAATAATGATTATGGAAAGTCCTCTTTTTATGTACGGTATTCACTGTTGAGATTGTATGCTATATTGTAATATAAAAATTTATAGGATTAGACACTTAGCATAAGAGAGATTGATGTTAAGCTATATTCAGTCTATTAATGGTGCATTATCCTGTCAGATGTTTAGTGATCTGCCTTTGGGTTCTGCAATCTCAGTAAACAGCTTTTTTAAAGTTTTTGGCAATGCATGATTGGTGCTATACAGAACTCTAGCCATTTGTTGTAGACATCTAAATGTTATTATTGATTTCTTACACACTATTTCCAATATCAGATTTTAGTAGACTTTTGTATAAAGTTCTCTTGAGAATCTATTTTATATCTTCTACATAAAGAACTCATGATTATTCCTTTTTACAGATAAGGGATATAATAATATTTATTTATATTGTAAATGGACATATATTTGCTCTTTTGAAGACTGCAAGAAGTGAGACTAAACCTTCTAAAGGCCTTGCTGATGAAACGAGAAGAGAAGCACAATGAATTAAATGTCAGTTGCTTAGATGCACACTGGTTTAAACTTATGCAAGAAAAAGAAAAGAAAGTGAAAAAGATTCAACACGAACATATAAAAGGTATGAAGCAAAATCATTAGATAGTAAGTATATTCTCAAGAGAGCTGAATTTCCTAGCAATAGAAGGCTTGTTGAGAAACAGAAAGAGAAAAAAACCCCACATCATTGAGAATGGGTGTGCTTTCATCTCTGGTAGTAACAACTCTATTTACAAGCATATTCCCTTTTCCTTTTGTTAGTTTTCATACTATTACTATGTAATTGAAAAGAGCCTGAGCACCTACAAAACCAATGAATCTTCCAAAACAAAATGAGATTGCTTCTACATAAAGGATTTAAGACTAATCACAATATTGATAGTTGAACCCATCTTTGGCAATTAGCTGAATTTAATTTCTGTCTGTCAAGTGCACAATATCCACAACATAATTCCTGGTTATTATTCACAGAATAATCCCTAATTTCTGATCATAATTTTGAATCTATAGAAATATGACTGTGGGTGCCAAGATAATTTTTCATTGGCAAAAAGTCAAAGAATCTTGACATCTATAAATGCTATCTGTAGAGTTGTTTTTTGTTTCTGAGACTATTCTTCAACTAAATGGTTTAATACTTGGTACTATACATAATAGAATGCTTATCTTCAAAGCCAGCTTCATCTTCTGCCAACTTATTCTCAACACTAAATTAGTGTAATAACTTCCAGTATAGATGTCTGGCATAGATTATATTAATACCTAAAGGTCTGAAAGGACAATAATTGGTTAGAACTGTCCACTTGGCCAGCATGATTTGATGCAATGCAGCATGGCTAGGACTGCATCTTTGTAGTAATTAATGAAACCATTGCAGTTGACTGTGTTTGTAATTGCTTGTTTCGATTCTCCATGTTCCTGCTCTGGGAAACCTGGCTGCTAACAAAAATGCAACAAGATGTTTCAGTGTCCCATTCTTAGCAAATGGAAATAGTAGTAGCCATATCTCAGTTTTCAAGGAAATGAAGAGGTCAACTGCTATATTTAAAGCTGGTGTAATTTTATCTGCAATTTATTTACAGCAATCAGAAGATTAATAGCCAAGGGAAAAAATGTAGAGGGAAAACTAGAGAGAAGAAATGTAATTAAGGATTACACTGAATATGAATCTCAGCCTTATGCTCCATTATCAAGAATCGGCTACTTTCCAGATAATCATGCAGATCATTATGTAGTGAAGAATTCCTTTCTCAACACCTATGAAGGTGAGTTATGTTCAAATTCATTCATTCATTCCAGGAACACTGTGTCCTATACAGAGCTGCCAGTAGATTCATATGCATCTTGTGCATTTGTACTCCGTTGAAACAAATAGAGATGCTCTTATGCAGATGTGGGCTGCAGCCAGTTCGGACCAGTTCACCCGAACCGGTTGGTCTGATTCTGCACAGATCAGAGAACTGGAAAATCTGACCACCAGCTGGCCCCGCCCCTGCCCATTTTTCAAGCCGTTTTTGGCCATTTTTCAAGTGAAAACCAGCCTGAAAATGTCCCGAAAAATGCCCCAAAAACAGACCATTCTTAAATGCAGCATGCATTTAAATGCAGTTTAAATGTTATCCAAGGCCTCATGGTAGAATATGCAGGGGTGGGCTGCTGAGGATTCGCAGGGGTTCGGGCAGACCCTTAACGAAGATTCTGCATGGTTCGCCAAACCCCCAAATCCCACTCATGGCTGGCCCTGCCCCGCCCATCCCTCCCCTCCCAGGAGTCTCCACGCGGCCCATTTTGGATGCAGGTAAGTGCAGGGTGCGCGAGGAGGCTCAAGGAGGGTGAAAAACGGGCCTCCTGGAAGTTCAGGAAGGCTGGAAATGGGCCCGTTTCCACCCTCCAGAGAGCCTCCCGAGCCCGGAGAGGCCATTTTTGCCCTCCTGGAGGCTCGAGGAAAGCTGCTGGAACACAGGGAGGGTGAAAACACACGCACACCATGGTGCAGGAGGCCAACTAGGCCATGTCCACCATGGCCACGCCTACCCAGCAACCGGGTAGCGAACCTGTTGCTAAAATTTTTGAATCCTACCCATGAGAATATGGTGCTAACTTTTACAACAAGAGCATTCTGTAAGGATTTTGGGAGGTACACAAGCCTTTACCTTTTTTAAGCTTCCATTGTTAAATATAAATTTCAGCAACTGAAAACCACACAGTAACTATTTCTGTTGGCTGTGTGTGTGTGCCTTCAAATACATTTTTGTCAGTTTTCCAGTCAGGCCTTTTCAGAAGTGGTTTGCCATTGTCTCCTCCCTAGTGGCTGAAAACAAGTGACTGGCCTAAGGTTATACAACTGCCTCTGTACCTAAAGTGGGACTAAAACTCATAATCTTTTGATTTCTAGTCCCATATCTTAACTAATACACTGGTTATTTCTCTTGGTTACTCAGGCTGTTTTTCAGGCTGTTTTTGGCCATTTTGGGGGACGTTTTCAGGCCATTTTGTGGTCCAGAAACAGTCCGGAAAACATCCTGAAGAACAGCCAAAAACAGGCCATTTTTCGGGCTGTTTTCAGGCCATTTTTGTGGCCAAAATTGGCCCAAACAATGGCCTGAAAACAGCCCAAAAAACGGCCTGAAAAAGCTGGCTGCAAGAGGAAAAGCCAGGTGAGCCGGACACAGATGTGTCTCTGGTCCCCTTGTCCCAGAAGCAGCAACCTTGCACTCTTCCCCTCTCTGCTAGCACCCTTCTTCATACGGGATCGCCCAGCAATGGAGATGGAGAAGGAGAAGGGGGCGGAATTTCTGTGTCACCCCGTCTCCTGAACACTAGCCACCACCACCGCTGCCCCCTTCTCCCTCTCCCTTTCCCTCTACGCTGCTGGACAATCCCGTGTGAAGAAAGCGGCTAGCAGAGAGGGGAGAGTGCAAGGTTGCTGCTTCTGGGATGAGGGGACCCGGGAAGCATCTGGGTCCAGCTCACCTGGCTTCTCTTCCTCTCACAGCCAGCTTTCCCAGTCTAGCTTGACGCAAGCTTCCTCCCCAGGCCCCCATCCATTTTCCTCTGGAGGGACAAAGGTAGGCAAAAAGCCAGCCCTCACTGGCGCCCAGCGTCACCAACAGCGGGCTTGGAAAGGGTAATGTGAGCTGGGCTGCTGCCTGCGTCAAGCTAAACTGGGAGGGAGCGAGAGGAGTCCGCAGCATGCC